>WYDF02277001.1:0-17492 GCA_009867245.2 Adranes taylori | reverse complement strand
GGATTTTGATATGGTATTCACTATAATTCAGAGAATTTCTTCCGGAAGGTTTATTTGTATAATACATGCATATTTTATTTATAGAAAGTAGAGAAAAGTCTACATACATCTCAAGTCGACATATTTCCGTGCGCTTACGTTGTTAACGTTGGCTAAACCTTTACGCGCAAGACAACGCTTGCCTGCACGCACAAATGCATGCTTCTCTCTGTGGTCTACAGTAGCAATGAACGATTTGCAACGATGACACAGCATGTTCGCAACTCTCCTGTAAAGAAAGTACTTACGTGCTTCTTAGCGCGAGATTATGTATAATACAGGCTTATGATATTTATGAGGATAAATAATAACTATTGATAAACTAGATAAATTGTAACTAAAATAATAACTATTGTAGTTTTAGAGAATATTAATGTTTAATGCAATTTTTAAATAATGTCCCGGCCACGCATTATTTAGCTTCTCTTCTCTCTCTCTCTCTCTCTCTCTATATATATATATATATATATATATATATATTGAAGTCGTTATTCGCGTCTGTCTATTTGAACGCGTTGTTCTTCTAAAGTAAGCAACGGATTTTGATATGGTATTCACGATCATTTAGAGAATTTCTTCCGGAAGGTTTATATGTATAATACATGCATATTTGATTTATAGAAAGTAGAGAAAAGTCTACATACATCTCAAGTCGACATATTTCCGTGCGCTAACGTTGTTAACGTTGGCAAAACCTTTACGCTCAAGACAACGCTTGCCTGCACGCACAAATGCATGCTTCTCTCTGTGGTCTATAGTAGCAATGAACGATTTGCAGCGATGACACGCATGTTCGCAGTTCTCCAATAAAGAAAGTTCTTACGTGCTTCCTAGCGCGATATTATGTATAATAAAGGCATATGATATTTTTGGGAATAAATAATAACTCTTGATAAACTAGATAAATAGTGATTAAAATAATAACTATTGATGTTTAATGTAATTATCAAATAATGAGTCAAAATATCACCTGTCCGCACCAGAGGCGGACAACGCCATAGGCATCCCATGGTCGCACCGGAGGCGCGGAAAACGCAGTAGGTATCCCCTGGCCGCACCGGAGCCACGGACAATGTATTCCCAGGCCGTGCGGGAGGCGTGGACTACGCAATAGGCATCCCTTAACCGCGCCGAAGACGCGGATAACACTATAAGCATCCTCGGGCCGCGTCAGAGGAGCGGACTGCGCCGTAGGAAAATATGGGGACTATAAACTGTCAATGTCAAAGCGCGAAAAATGGATCGGATTGTATATGAGTCTAAATCGTTCGGACACTTACGACGCCTTATTAGTATATTGTACCCGTGCGAAGCCGGGGCGTGTCACTAGTTAATAGATAAATGCAAAACAAATCGGAAATAAAATACTTCAAACCCTATTCAAACTTCAATTGGCACCAATATGTCCACCTGGATCTAAAATATAATTTATATAGTGAGTATATAAACAAAATGTTATTAGTTATTAAAGCACGATAAAATAAATAGTTAGAATAAATAAAAATCTAAAACTTTTCTTGCTTGTGCAATAATCTGTCAAATAACTAAAACCGGACAATTATTATACAGTGGATGTTCTATTTTGTTTCATCGGTGATGGGTCAACTTGTTGAGTACATAATTTAGACATGATCAATCAGAACTGTCAACTAGCCTGTACAGATTTGATCAAACGGATCAAAGATAAAACAATTTAAATACCAAGATGCTCGCTTAGGTTAAATATTTCTCGCGTACATTTTCTATTTTAACCTTATGAACTTTTGTACATTCTATCATCTGATCCAGACGAGAAAATAATTACGTACAAGAATTAATTCTCGTTCTAATATATTTACCAACAAATTGGCTTTATCATTTCTTCTATTTACATTGCCATATTACACACGGATTATAGTTTGCGCAACTTTTCTCATGCGAAGATAGGTGTAGGATCAATTATAAATGCCAGAAATCAAGTCTTGCATATTTTAATACACCTATTCAATTTCATGTAGTTCGCACAAAATGTGTATAAAATCTACATAAAATAAACTATTTTCTTTATAAGAAAGATTTATTTATAATACTTTTATGTGTAGCTATACAGCTGGTCAGAAAAATAAGTTAAAAAAATCAGTAAGTTAGTAAATAATCAGTGAGAGTTATAATCAGTCAGTAATCAGTAAGTTAGTAAGTCAGTAAATTAGTAAGTCAGTCATTAAGTTAGGTAATTAAAATCAGTAAGTTAGTTAACCAGTAAGTAAAAATCAGTAAAGCAGTAAGTTGAGTAAGTTAATCAGTAATCAGCATGTAAGTTAATCAGTAAATCAGTAAGTACGCCAAACCGTTAAAACATAAAATGATTCAAATGTCATGCAACGAGTGTAATACCATATACATATGAAAAACAATCAGAGGCAAATCAAGATTAGATTTTAAAAACATGTTACAAAGAAACAAGCATCCAATGTAGGTAAAGACATTTTAAAAATAAGTAATAAATTAAAAATGAAAGTAACTATTTAAAGCAATAAAATTTAAATCATAATAAGAAGTTGGTATTACTTTTTAGTAGAAGTATAATTATAAGTAAGAGAATTATTTCGAAAACTGTACTTATGTATTGTTAAATGATTTCAAATTGGCTTAAAAAATGGAAGGCAAGGGTTAATACGTATTTCTGGCATTGGTCGAAGCCCTCTGTTTCACCTAGCATCACAGCATCAGTTAATGAAAACCATGCACTGCATCAGTTCACCACCTTCGCTTGCTCAGAAAATTTGAAATTTGTTTATATGAATATTGTGTACTACTAAATGCATACAATGTGTAACACTGAATGCATACGTTATTACATAGATGTTATTAAATTATACGCAGTTATACGAAACAATACCAAAATAAAATTTATTTTGAGAGCGCATGCTTTGGCCTCAATTTTTAATAAAGTCACTGGATCTGCTTCTAAAAAAATCATAAGTCAACTTTGTCTCCTAGCAGTAAATGTAATCTCTAGACCAGTGGTTCTTAACCTTTTTAATATGACGGAACATTTATAATTTTGCAAGATTTTTGCAGAACGCCGTCGTAAAATATATAATTGTGCACATATGTTTATCTCAAAAAAATTATCTATAAATAAATAAGACTATTCTTTGCAATATAAAATTACCCCATCACTCCAAAATTACCCCATGATTTGTCAGTTTGATAATTTTAAAGTTGCACCTCTATAATTTTTTTTAATCAACGTAGGAAACATGTTTAGGATAACATTTGATTAAGAACAGTTATAGAATGAATTTTAAATTGATTTAAGTATATTCTATATAATAAATTTATCTTTCTGAAAATGTATTTTCAAATATAATTTTACACATAGTTTCAACAGAAATCGAATTGTTATTTCGCTAAATTTCATTTTGAGAATTCGATCTAATGTAAATGTAATGAATTTTTCCTCTTCGTGTAACGGAAACTTATTTTATACTTATAACAAATTTTGGCTACATGTTTTTAAAATTTTGGCAAATCATTTTCTCTAATCTCAGGGAACACAAGTGTTACGTGGAACACCGGTTGAGAACCACTGCTCTAGACGTTTACAACAGTAACATTCAATATATGAGTCCATAAAGGCCATCACCTGGTCTCCCCTTCCTACATTACAAATTGCAAATAAACGTAGTTGTTGGATGTCAATTTTCTGCATTTTCTCTTTAGGCCAACTTTTTTTTATACAGGAAGTATACTATCAAAATTAGTCATCATTGTTACGATGCTATTATCTTTCCACCTGACTACGGGTAATAAATTTTCCTCATCATACTTGTAGTTGAAGAAATTGCGATGAAATTTGTTCATATCTTTTTGATCAGATGCGGTTGTCTCTAACGGTTCTTCTCGCTCTCTAACCAGATTCTCTTTGACAGACTCTCGCACGTGACGCTGCTAACCGTACTGTCAGCGAGTGTCACGAATGTGGGAAACAAATATCTTAATTCTCGTTACAGAATATGGCAACCTTCGGAAATATGTATGCTCGGACGCCAGGTCAGTTAAACGTGAGACAGCACATTGGCACTGTTCTTATTGTTCCACTGGTTCTCAGTTGACTTACTGAGGGCACGAGCAGCTATGAGTACATGAGTTGTCCAGAGGTTCTTCTTCTTGTGGGCAACTGAAAAAGGTTCTAACTCCGAATATAACAAAATAATGTCTATTGCTTTTCTAGACAATATAAACAAAGAAATATATATATATATATATATATATATATATATAATTCAATGTCAATAATAAACAAATGAATAAATGTCAAACTAAATTAATGACGCAACAATGGCGATTAGAAATAAACGATAGCGATTCTATTATAAACCAAACAATACTTAAGCGGTGCCAGTAAAACAGTAATGTAAAACAGTATACGGTGATAAAATAAACAAAACAATAATAATGCGCAGAGCATGTACAAACAATGAATAGTTTGACGGGAAGATGGGAGTAAATCTAAATACACGATATGAATAACTGTAAAGGTAGAAATAATGTGCACTGGCTAAAAGTATATATTCCAGTAGGACGTAGCGGAAAGTGTTACAATAACGCGTAACGCCGTGATGCGTACTAATGTTACTGTTGTCGAGTGACTAAAACTATCCGTGATGCGCACTATTGCAGAGTGACTATAACTAACCCGTACAGGTTAGAATTATACACTCTAATAGATGGGGTGAAAAGGAATACTATGGCCGTGTAACACGGTGAGGTGCACCAGCGTTACTACTACCGAGCGACTACAACTCACCCTGAGGTGCACAGGTTAGAAGTATACACTCTAACTGTATAGGTTGATCCAAGGGTAAGAAGAGAAACGAAACTATTCAAAATATATGTAATAAACAGACCAGTGTATGTCATATAAAATCGCTCACCAAATGTGTTATTATCTAGGCGTCTGTCGCTTGGCTCATTGTCTCGGCTTGGCTGGTCACCTTGCTGCTGGCTACTGCTGCTGGATGGTTTTCTTCGAGTACTCAAAATCAGGAACTAAATAATTCTACTCAAAATCTCGCTATTTATACACATAAGTCGTCACTCAACTTTCGCTCTGTTATACAGGTTAGTGTGTACTCAACCACACGACATTTGTTTTCTTATACGGTCTCCTCACACAATCCTTTGTAGATATCGGTATTTATTCCATCCAGTGCAGAACGGAACACACAATTCCTCTCTCGATAGTACTTCACACATACATTACATACTATAAAACGTAATACAGATTAATTATAGGTAACGTGAGTGAAGCACAACACACGGCGGCAGCAAAGCAAGCAATAGTTTATCTCTTTCTGCTGAATGCGATTAGATAGGTGTTCAATTTGATTCCCCTACTCTACCTAATGCACATACGTTGCATAACGCGTTCACATGTAGTAGCAATAGCTGTATACAAAAATGCGTTCGATCAACTTACAGCAGCAGCAGAAATCATATTTGTTTATGTATTAAATTTTTTTGAAAATATTTATTTATTAGGAAGGATTACGTAATTTTATTGGTTTACACTATATAAGCATTAGTCGGGAGAGTTTATTCAATCTCTCTGTCGCGTTTGTTGCAGCATCTCTAATGTGTTGAGTGATTTTGAGGCTTCTATCTAGGTTTACTTTAATTTGTGGCTCCTGAACTCTATCCTGTGCCCCCCTACAGCAATGGACATCGTTGTTACCTTTCTCCTCTTACTCAGCCATATTGCCTCTGTCTTGTGTGGTGCCAGTTCAAACTCTGTTTCCCGTAACCAATCTAGTACCAATTTATTTTGGACCTCAGCGCACTTTTGCTATGATCTCTCCCTAGCAACGCCAGGCGAACACTATTCGTACTTCAGGTTCCCCAATCCCGGGCCCTTCGGACCACCGCACGCTAACCTACGAACACGAGTTCCACCTATGTCAACGTACCTTATTGTTCTATTGCGTAGGTAACTAGTAATAATATGCCTCAGGTACTGAGGAAACTTACTTTATTCAAGGGCCTGATTTATCCTTGCCCAAGACACCGAGTTGGACGCATTCTGTACGTCCAGTGTCAACATCATGCAGAACTTCCTCGTCCTCCAAGTATCCTGATTTGCCTTCCTCGCCAACTGCTTTATTGCATCAGTCGTTGATCTACCCCTTTGAAAATCGTACTGTCTCTCGTGCAGGTCCTGGCCATCCTCAATATGTTTGTGTAGTCTTGCTAACAACATTCTTTCTATCAGGTTCGCTACTATCGAGAGCAAAAATATAGGTCTGCTAGGTCTCTGCTCATTAAGTTGACGCCCCACTTTAGCAATGGGAACCACTTCTGATTCTTTCCATTCTGTTACTCCTTTTAATAAGCTCCTATTGAATACATCCAATAAATTATTTGGGGTTTGTCTGGCTATAAGTTTTACCATAACTGCAGGAATCCCATACGGATCCGGAGCCTTGTCGATCTTCTTTACCGCAGACAACAGCTACTCTATCCTGATCAGCGCGGTATTAGGAATGGCCCCAACTTCTTGTATAATATTCCCTCCCTCGCGCTCATGACGACTTGGAAATAGTACATCCAGGGCAGCGTTAATTCCACATTCGATCCTCGGCCCTGATCTCGGTGAGACTATTTTACCTGAGCTGATGTAAGCACAATGTAAGCATAATTTGTGATAAAAATTGAGGTTATGTGATGGGACGCACATGTGATGCTAGCAGTCATGAATTCCTGAATGTATTCTCCTAAGGTTCTAAAATCAGTCACTAGCTGTCATAACACTACTTATATATTCTTACAAAAAATACTTGATTGATTTTTCTCTCAGTAAAACATTTAATTAGAATTGTATGTCAGGGATTAAATATTCAAAATAGGTTTCAACGATCTTTTTGAGTGAATCTAAAAATTTACATAGTATCGTAAAATAAATTATTTTTAGTATTAAATTAGTTCTAAATAAAAAATTACACCTATTATTGTACATTGATAAGACCAGTAACTATTCAGTAGAAAATTGTAAATGGATTAGATAAAATACTCATTTAGATATGACACGATTGAATTTATTTAAAAAGATCTCACTTTACATTATCGGACGTATCAATTTAAATAGCACGTGTGTGCATCTAGTAATACTATTAATTAATTAATAATTGCATTAATTGAAATACCTGATTACATTACCAAAAATAAATATTCTTATGTATGGGTTAATGAGTAAAGAGATTTTTCAAAATCTGGCACCACTGTCGCAATGCTGACTATGATGACTATATTGAGTGTGATGATGACTATGATGACTATAATTTATGTTTGAGAGTCGTCTAAAGTAAACAATTGCCAATTTTTTAGATTTTTCGAAGTCTATTTTATCGGATTGAATGTCAAATAGAATTTGATCAGTTGAAAAATTAAATAAGCGCGCGGTTTAAAAATTTAATTGGATTGTTATCTCAGAAGAAATTAGTTTTTTTGGATTTGGAAAGAGTTAATTGGAACCAGGAACCCGAACCGTAATTTTTTTCGTTCCCGGTTCGGCAAAGAAAAAATATATTGATGGAGTTCCGGTTTTCGGTTCAGCGCGTATTTAAATATTAGGAAATTAATGTCAATACACCCACACCGCCCATATCTTTTTTATACAACTTTCGTCATAACTTACGCTGGTCTGCCATAGTCTTTCAGGTCTGCCATAGTCTGTCCTTCCTTGTTTGCCTCTTCATCCATAGTCTTTCTCCATGATGTCTTTGGATTTCCACGTTTCCTTTTTTCCTGCAGATTCCAGAACAAAACTTGTCTCTCCACAGCATCCTGGTTTTTTTTTTCGGAGGTTATGACTAATCCATCTCCATTTTCTTCTCTTGATTTGAATGGAGTTAGATTCCTCTCTCGTTTGATTCCAAAGAGCTTCGTTAGATATCACATTTAGCCATAAGATTCTGACGCATCTATACAGGAAGACCTGCAAGCTACTGTTGATTTTGGAGGTGACCTTCCAAGTCTCACAACCGTATAATACCATTGTTTTCTCATTGGTCCTGGAAATTCGGAATTTGGTCGTGTGAAAATCTCTCGTCCTGAGTGGATACAGCTGAGTGATGGTCCCATTTGCGCTTCGGATTCTTGCTCTGACATCTACAGTTACACCACCATCATGGGTTACTATATTTTCAAAATACGTGAACTCTTCTATATTTTAGATGTCCTCATTGTTCAGTCTCAGTGTTATTGCATCTCTTGTGTTTATCTTTATAATCTTTGTCTTGTACCATTATTTATATAACATATCCAAATTAGTTGGTCATTTGTAAATCTTTAGTAAGACATTAGTAAGACTTACTATATTTTATCTTTCCGATTCTTCAATCGAATTAACGACGCCACTGTATCTAGCATCAAAGGATTTAATTTTTAAACAAAGTTTATATCAATTTATCGACTTTTATCTAAATCATTATTAGTAACGCCTTACGCTCTTTCTTCTCCAATTTCTTTTGTTTTATTGTGTTTATTTGATTGGTACCACCCCAAAAAATACAAATCTTATAGAGTCGAGTTTTATATTTTAATTAAGCCAGATATATAATTAAAAGGAAAGATTTTTTTGATATTAGACGTTTCCTCTATGGATACAATCGTACGTGTGGTATTATTAAATACACAGTGTTCTAAGAATATCCTAGTGTTTATCTTTTATGTCCCATATAACTACGATATAAGATGGTTTGATTTATAATCCTCTGTAAAATAACTGGAGAATGCTTCACCCCCACACTATGATGATTTGAACACTATGAACTATGACTATGAAATGACAACACTACGAAATTATATAAAAGAGTGGGAGAAAAAATGTTGAACGGATATGGGCGAGGAAAGGAGGGATCCAGTATAAGTAGAAATGGTGCTGCCGAGAATGTTTAGGATCTAAAAGAAGAGGAAGTATTAGAGGAAGACTGGAAAAAGGAAGTGCGGGAGACCTTGATGGGAAGAAGAATTCTTAAAGGAAATGCTACAGGCCCTGATGGGATTCCAAGCGACATTTGAAGGTGTCTGAATAAGAAACGAGTTGATGCATTCGTAAGACGATTTAATGAGATTTGTAATGGGAGGCATAGATAAAAGTGAATTTATCTCGATATATAATAAAGGAGAACGGAAGTGTAGAAGTCTAAAGGGTTTACACTGAATGGAGTATATGTATAGATTATTTGGAAGAATTTTGAGGAAGGGGCACTACTGATAAATTACCGGATGAATCAAGCGTTGTGTAACGGAAAGAAATTATACATGATGTTTTTAGATCTACAAACAGAATTTGGCGACATAGTGAGAGAGAAACTATGGATGAGGATGAAAAAAGTTGGAATGTTAGAAAGAATAATTGGGATTGTGAGAAGAATGTACGAGGAGACATGGGAAATTGCGTGTCTGAAAGGTTTGAAGAAAGAAAAGTAGTAAGGCAGGGATGTCCAGCACAGCGGGAGATTCTTTGATATTTACATGTCTAATTTAGAAAATGAGTTGAAAAATGGGCAATGTGGAGGAGTAATTATTGGGAAAGAGAAGGTTCGTTCATTGGAATATGTGGATGATTTTGTGTGTATGACGAAAATGAGAGAATAAATATAAGAAAAGAAGTGATTGAAAGGGTGAATAAGTATATGGAGAATAGAGGTTTAGACGATGGTGTGCAAAAACAGAGGTGGAAGGAACAGCAAACAAAGTCAGAAAGGATTGGTGAGAGTAGGTTCAATAGCAGATATGAATTGATAAGGCTGGAAGAGGAGATAGCAGAGTATTTAGTGTCTGGATTAAGTATGAAGGAGAAAAGAATGATAGCGAGGTTTAGGTGTGAACAGGTAGTGGATGAATGAGCAAGATAGGAAGTGCATGGTTTGTGGGATAGAGGAAGAAACGTAGATGCATTGGATGAGAGAGTGGAATGAAGAGGATAGAAATAGAAAGCTTGGAGAGAAGTGGATGTTAAGTTTAGGGCAAGAGGAGTACGGAATGGAAATAATGGAAAAAGTGCTGAATGAGATAGTGAAAAGAAAAGAAGGGGGATAGAGCATAAGAGCATAAGGGTGTAGGGGGTGTGGGTTGGAGAATGGAGGAGATAGATAAGTAGTGGAGTGAGAGCAGACGATGTGTGTGAGAGGGAAAGATAGGGGAGATAGGGGATAGAGAACAATGAGCCAAGGGAACTAAATAAGAGATAAGGGGTCATAGGTAAGATGAATGGGAGGAAAGACAGGAAGCAAGAATTTGGTGAGGGGGGGGGGCACCATTTTGCATAAACCACATACATCTTCTCTGGTTTAATGACTCAATTCATCATTATGCGTACTTTAGAGAAATTGTAAATATGAGTCCTAAAACAAATTATCATAAATTTTTGCTGGAACTGTGTCTCTCTGACAAGATGTCAACTTTCAGTATACCAATAGTGGCAATTTTAGTAGGTAGGGCGCCGCCTGTACCACCAGACAGACTCAACACACGTACAGAAGTAGCGTCGTCATAGATAGCGTCACCTTGAACTTCGGTGAATCATGATCACTCTCACTCTCTCTTTTACTCTCGTTTGACAGGTGTCAAAATAAAATTCCAGATGTCGGGTGACAAGGCATATCCGTTATGATATTTGGGTGAATCCCCGATCCAAATTTCGATAATTAGATTTAGCGCGACATTTGATGATTTTAATTTGAGGGAATACTTCGGGTGCTCATCGTATTTGAGGTCAGATATATTTGAGTTTATGTGTAACTAGTTTTAAAATAACAATGAATAATGGCGGGCAGATTATATTTGAGGTTATGTCTTTATTATTTTCCTCATCGTCATGATTCGTATATCATCGTCGCCGATAATCCTCATATATATGTTCATGTTGATAAGACTGTAATGATCTCGCCGTCGTCGTGATTCGTAGATCATCGTCGCTGTTTATCTCCGTATGTTGATAAGACTAATCATCGTTCGCGTATATTCGTATATGTTACCTAGCTGCTGCTGATTTAAAATAAAGCTAAGTATACACTTGCATTTTTAAATTCTTAGATTTTGAAATTTAAAGGTGCATATACACTTGTAATATATAGTTTTGGTGCATAACAAAAATAGTTGCACACATTTCCGTTTGACATCAAGATGAAAACTAACTAGATTTGAGAGCTAAAGGTATGTACACCCTTAATTTTTTAATTTTTAATTTTGCGCTGCTAACATCTTTTGAAAGCTAAAGGTAAGTACGCACTGGCAGATTTGTGTATAAAAACTTATGTTAAATGTTTATATATGAAGCATTATATATACTACATAAAACACAAGTTGATGAAGGTAAAAATTCTTGGTGTGCATCTGAAAAGACTTGTGACAATGCCTTATCACTAAAAAGAATGCTGCTAACGAAATTGTTAATTGCATTTGTCTTACTCGTAGTGAATTGTAAAGTGTCGATTCGTGGAGGGAGATACAGTACACTTTCTTTATAGTATTCGGCATCCTGAAGTATGGCTTATTGTGGTTATTGCCGATAAGCGTCAGTTACTTCCTACATTTCACATTAAATGGAATCAACCAGTTACGGCTAATCAGTCGTAGATATTTTATTCAAACGTCCAGTGGGGTTGTCGTCTGTTGTAATTAAATTGCTTGATGGGATTTCTTGTACAAAGATACATGTCGTATTTCGCATTTTGGGAATTAAAAACATTTTATAGTAACTCATCTAATCTGACATTTTTCCATAATAACTTAGTAAATGACAGTATAATAACCAACAGTACTTTGGCAGTTAATGTTTTAGGTTTAATCGTCTTACTTTGGGCCAACCATTCTCCAATTACTCAATGGACAATTAAAATACTTGTCTTAACGTATTATATGAGTTATTGTTATTATATGAACCTATTGTCTTATATTGTACATATTTATGTATTGTAAACAAATCCGCTATTTGACTAAAATCGGATGAGAGTCATATTGATACAAATATGTAAATACCTTTAAATCATCTGGTTTTATTGCAAATGAAGACTTAATTACATTTCAAATACCAATACATACCCACCGTTTAGCTTCAAATCGATCACATGACAGGGCCCAAACATTCTGCGCTGAGGAGACACTGGGCCCAATTTTCACCCCATCGTAAAAGGGGCACTGACTTTTATTTAATGTTCCCGAATTTTCACAACATCTACTCTACGTAGCCTATACTTATTTAAATGCAAGTGTGCACCGATCTTAATTTTCACATCTAGTTACTTTCAAAACGCTAGTGCATCTAACGTTATAAAATTTATATTAATAGAAGTTTCAAATTTCGGGCCAAATGTAATTAATTGTATCAACAGTCAAATTGGGGAATTCCCCTAATCACAAAACCGTCTTGTATGTTTAAATAACAACTTTCAAACAGAAACTAAAAATGTTTGCTCTTCTTCTTAATTCATTTCCTATGAAAAATTTAAGGTATCTTATGTAGAATCAAATAGTGCTACGCTTTACGTTGACATTAATAAATTATGTACATTTATTCTGTTTTCTTTATACAAATAGACATATCATATCCAGAATTTTAATATAAGTATGACAATAATTACTAAATATATTTAAATAAAGCAATTTATATTTGGGTTTTGTTGGGCGATTTACGTAAATACTGGTACCACTCCTTATATATATAAAAAACAGTTTCTTTTGAAAATCAAGAATTAAACCCAATGTTGTAGTAGGTATCTCGCGGCGCATACAAATAAACCATAATTACAGGTAGGTAGTGAATTTTGAATGTCGTATAAAAATATTCCGAGTTTTACGTGTTACTATTTGGAATAATATATTTTACTCAAATGTTTTTTAATAGAAAAACAACTAAGTTAAATAAAAAAAAAAGCACGAGATTTGAACATCTCTCCTTTGCGCAAAAATGGTTATCACACTCTGGCTGGGTGATAACATTAAGAGATCGCGCAGACCATATCTCAACTCGATCTAAACGTAATCGGTGACGTCACGCCGTCGTTTCTGGGATTCATAAATAGTTTTTGTTCGACAGCTGTCATTCGAAAATTCCAGATAGCGACTGACAGATCATATTCAGGGTAGGATTTAGCGCTGATAATCCTGATAATAACTTTATCAAAATTCAAATCGGGAATTCCCCGGGGAGCGTAAATTAGAAATTTCGCGCTTAATCCCGAACCGGAAATGATCTGTCAGCCGCTATCTTGCACTTTCAAATGACAGCTGTCAAACTCACAAACTATGGATGATAAACACCAGAACTGACAGCGTGACCTCAGTAGTTGCATCCTGTTCCTAACGCCAGGACCTATTCCAAAATCGCTCTAAACTGGTAACCGTTCCGTAAAAGCTGACAGAAAATCCAATCGCACGACAGTCATTATATTGGCCGGAAATTTGAATTTTTAATGTGAAAATTCAAGAAGAAGAAGATAATAGCGAGCGGGTGTGGGAAGGCGGATATTTGAAGTTATGTTTTTATTATTATTATTTGAGGTTATGTAACTGCATTTGAAAGCTAAAGATACGTATGTATACATTTACATTTTTATTATTATGCAAATATATATTTGAGGTTGCTTTTTTGTTATTTGAGCTGCTAAAGAATCTGAAAGCTAAAGGTGCGTTTAGATTTCAGCGTTTAGCTAAAGGTGCGTTTATAGTTCGAGCTGAAAACGCCTGTTCCAAATTTCAATTTTAATATTTTAATTTTGTGTTGAAAACGTCTATTCAAAACTTGAAAATTTCTTATATATTAATTTTGAGCTGTTGACGTATTTTTAAGCTAAAGGTAAGTATACACTTGCATTTTTTGGATTTGAACGCTAAAAAGGTGCGTACACATCAGATTACGTTTAGAGTGTAAGAGGCGAGAGGCTCCGACAGTCTTTGCAATCTCTTATAACTAACAACGTTATATTCTTAGAAAAGATTAATATAATATAAAAATTAAAAACAATGTTTTATACTAGAATACATTATATCTGCCAGTGTTTACTTTTCCAGTTTATATAAGAAAACAAATTAACAATTAGAATAGTAAAACAAATTTACTGTAATTGTAAATATTTTATCAAAAAGCGCTTTAGAATATTAAATTTACTAATAAATAAATGAATAATTGAATAAAATATTTATTTGTATTTAATATTTTAATTTTGAGCTGAAAGCGTCTATTCAAAATTTTGAGTTGTTTACGTATTTGAAAGCTAAAGGTAATTATACACTTGCATCTTTTTAGATTTGAACGCTAAAAAGGTGCATACACACTTGGATAGGTTTCAAAAGCTGAAAACGTGTTTTGAAAGCTAAAGACAAGTGTACACTTGCTGCGACTTGAACGCTAAAAAGGTGCGTTCACACTTGTAATAGTTTTTCAACATATAAGGTTCATAAGGAACAAAGAAATTAGAGAGGAACTAAAAGATGAAAACCTGCAAGTACAAGGGAGAAACGGGAGATCAGATATGGCAACAGGACTCAAAAATCACTAAGATTGGGAGTGCAACAATTAGGAATAAAAATGAAAACTTGATTATACAACCAAAGACGAAAAAGTTGAAAGTAAACTAAAAACAAGGTCTGGGAAGCCTCATAGCCACCAGAAACAGAAACGTTCATTATTCATACACACAATTTAGACTTTAAAATAGTATGGAAAGAAAAAAAAATTGGGCAGTTCCGATTTCTGAATTGCAAAATCAGAAAGCAACAAGCAGCAACATTCCGCAGCAGCAGCAGTGCATATTTACTGAATAACTTTACTTCTCTTATCATCTTTCAATCAACTTATTTCCTTCTCACTCCCTCCAATAGAGTGTATAATTCTAACTTACGCTCAAAGAGCTTACTTTTAGTCACTCAACAACAGTAGCGCCAATGATCAACGAGGTGCTATGAAGCTCAACTGCTTCCGAGTATTCCCATCATTTCCTTTATTTATGTCTCGTTACTGTGGTAAACCTCCGGTTCCCTGTTCCATTATAAACCACATGTGTTCTTCCCACATTGTTAGTTTGTTTATTATTATCACCGCACCATTGTTCTGCTACGTACACCGCTTATATTACGCTTCAATTATAATATTATTATTTACTAACCGCCATAAATGCAATATTACGTTTCACATTTATATTTCTTTCTTTTTGTATTAATTTGTATTGTCTTTGAACATCAATAGAGTTGTATTGCAGATTGTGAGTGTTCCTTTATTTAATTAGCATTTAGAGACTTTTCAGCTACTCACAAGAACAAAAACTTCTGGACTACTTACGTACTTACCTGGCCATCAGGGGGTCCACTGAAGCCCATGGAACGAAGAATAGTTCCAACGTGCGGTCTCACGTTAAACTGACCTGGCGCCCGAGAAATATATTTCAAAAATTTATTTATATTCTATAGTAATATAAAAGATGAGCCATCGATGTGACATCGCTTGACCCGACTTACACCGCACGCAAGTTTTCATCAGAACTGTTTTAGAAAATGAATTTTAAACACGTGGCTCAGAAAGTAATTATTTTATCTTCAATGTATATCACATAGAATTTCAAGTGGTCTTCTCAGCAATTTTATAAATGCACTTATAGAAACGTAGTGTTCACTTTGCGAAGCTGTAGTGGAGTTCCTCAGTAAGTAAAACGCTTTAATGCCTCAAGTCCTTAAGTCCTCAACGCCTTAAGTTAGATCTCCTCATAAAATTGTGATCTTTAAGAACGGTCTGGTGTTTCGCCTTTATCTTATTCGATCTGATCACATCTGGAGAATAAAGTAGTTGTGGCATTACAACAGGTTTGTGTTTCGCCAAAAGCTGTTGGATAAGTAAAGTGATGTTAATTCATAATCGTAATGCATTAGCCACAAGTTATCTCAGCAAGATTAGGGCTGGGATTTCCGAAATGACTAACAAACTTGTAATATTATAGGAATGGGAATTGTTAGATAATCTAAACTCTCAAGATTTTATGGTACAAATCATAAAGAGTTAAATTAATAAATTAGGCATTGAAAGACAATATTATCGTATCAAATTCAAAAGATTCAACTGTATAGGTTCAATATAGGCAAACTCTTGGAAACAATAACGCTCCACAGTTAGACAATAATAAATAAATCCTGTTCTATCACAATTCTGTTCTATATTTAACTAGCTTGGTTTAGAACTATTCTTTATAAAATACAAAAGTAAATTCAGTTACCCTGAAAAGATAGATAAGAATCGTATCGTAAGATATTCTCGAATTTATTCGGATACATTCGTTCGAACTCTACGAGACGAACAAAAATAGGTTCAAAAAATATATTCAATTAGATCCATGCAATTATAATAAATATAGTCTATAAATGGAACAATGAGACATCGCTTGATGTTCAACTTTGCAGCTGCCAGTCCAGATGCAATTTCCGCTACTTTAACAGAATAAATTTGAACTAATATTTTGTTTATTCATCTTGTTCATTTTCGAGCCCCAAAATAATTATTGTCAGAAAAATTAATAATTAATTTGTGAAAGTAAATCATTTAAACAGACCAGTAGTTTTAATACTATTTTGTGTACTTATTTGTGTAAGGGACCGGACTTGCTTCTCTAAAGCTGCTTCACTGGTTTAAACAGGCAAGGGTCTTATATTCAATAAACTGAAATAACGGCGTGTGATTTATTTTACCCCTTAAATAAGTATTAAAGTGTAGTTTAATTTATTTCTGTTCCCTTAAAGCATTGGGAGTTTATATAAAGTAAAGAATTTGTGAAAACTAGGATAATTCATTGTCACCCTTTTAACCATGACAATATTCCTTGTTTATTGTAAGACTAGGCCAGGCGGTAAAAATTATTGAGTGGAAGAAAACTGTTAACAAATCTTGATGTGCTTTTTAGTTTTTGACTTCAACACGGTAGATAATATATAATATCGCTTTTAGTTATATTATACTAAAAAAAGAAATAGGCAAATTTAATATTATTAATTAACAAAATCTCTCCCATAAGAGAATTATTAATTATTAACTAAAATTTTCTTCTTAACATCTATCAGATTACAATGTGCGATAAGTCCTGAAGCCCCTCACTTATTCATCAGTATTCTATGATCGGTCAGGCTTGTCACCCTTGTGTACGTACTATTTTACGATAATCAATTTGAACCCTAAAATTTTAATTAAGGCTCTTGACTTCACTAGATTCTAATATAGAAACCTTATAAACAAAAACGTTTTCACGTTTATATTATTGATTTCGTTACCGTTTGGCCCAAGTTTCGACAATAATTTCTCCTCCTCTTTCAATGTTCCATAAAATTAGTTTTACATTTAGCTTCGGATAAACAAATTTCCCCCTGTATTTTTATACTAGTGGTTGCTGATCGTTCCTACTACCCCCCCCCGCTCCCCCCCCCCCCCTGGC
>WYDF02276990.1:0-17493 GCA_009867245.2 Adranes taylori | reverse complement strand
ATTCACAAAGGTCTGGATTTTGTTCTTAATGACTGCTGTTTCTTTCCATGTCTCACACCCGTAGTATAGCACTGACTGGATTATGATACTGCCTGAAAATGATCTTATTTTACTTTTTGCAATTGTTAATTTCATTATAATATTCATCAGTTATATGATCAATATTATGCTTACATGGCCACGAATCACGTCTATAGATTGATGTTCTGCTTTTGTTTATTATAAATTTAAATGAATTCAAGAATTTGTTGACAACACCCATTAACAGCCTACGAGTGACCGCAATCATGACAAAGAAAACGTGCAATAATCTAAAATGTATATTTTATTATAAATAAGTGACTTACTAATGCCATCCATCATTTACTGCCCTGAATTATATTCGTAGTTATAGTTAACTGGTTTTTTAAGAAACTGTTTTGCTAAGGCTTTTGAAAAATTGTTAATAACACAAATTATGGAATATATGGAGAGTATCATCTATTACATATGAACTAGTACGGATACCTTGAGAACTTATCCACTACATCAGCTCTACTATTATCCACTACTATTAGATAAACTGGCTTAATATGGTTTTAGTGTTGGCGCTGTCCCTTTGTTGAAGTTTTATCTGCTTAATAGAGAGCTTAACCACATATCTGTGTACAATCTGAATCGGCACCTGTTTACACTGGTGTACCATAGGACTCTATATTAGGCCCAATATAAATGATATTTTTCTAGTGACTGATAATAAAATAATTGTATGCCGATGATACCACAGTATTGAACAGGGCGGCCAGTCATGATACTGTAGTAAATGGCTCCAGTGTGGCGCGGTCTAGAACTGAGGCGTTAATAAGCGTTAATGAGCGCAAACCGCAGGACCTACATTTTTCATTTAAGAGTAAATCCGGAAAGGAAGTCGTTAAATTCCTGAGAGTTATACTGTATAGTAAACTTACTTGGGAACATGAGTGCAGTAAGGTTATGAATGTATTATCCAAGAATAATAAGATATCTTGCAGGTTTTTCTTATCACATATCTTGCACGGTTTGTTTCAAATAATGTATTAAAACAAACGTATTATGGAACCATTCACTGTCATCTTTGTTATGGCATAATCACGTGGGGTCATGCAGCGGATTGAGCACTTTATATTACAAAGCAGACTGTAGCCAAGCTTTTCTTCAGTTATATATATTAACGTTTCATTATTTTTATACTTTGGAAGCCTTACTTCATATTTCTCATTGTGCTACGCTAGAGTCAGTTGTGCATTTCTCATCGCTCTCAAAAATTATCATTGGTGATTATAACCTGTCCAATTGCTTCTGGTAGAACGATGAACTTGGATCCAATGTTGCTTGCCTTAGTGTATCTCCCGCTTATTGTTTTAGTTATACAACTGTTTTTCTAAACTTATTTCAAGTCAATCACAGTCTTAATTCATGTGGTTCTCTCCTTGACTTGGTTTTTAGTAATTTTTCGAACCTGCTTTGTGAAAGATATATGCCTCTTGTCAAATGTGACAATTATCACCCTGCCTTATGTCTTGAACTCAACCTCACGAGAAACTTTGATATCTCTCCCTCATATATCAAATGTAACAGCTTCTACTACAATTTTAAGAAGGCTGATTACACTCTCTTAAATGACTACCTAAACCCAATTGATTAGGACCCATGTTGGATAGTCCATCTCTAGATCAATGCATTTCCAGTTTTTATGACCTTACTTTTACTACTATTAAGTACCCGTCTGTTATTATACATACTCTAATTTCCCCAAGTGGTTCTCTCTAAGTTCAAAAAACTTGCAATAAACAGAAAAACGCTCATATTAAATACAAAATCTCTAAATCTCTCTCTAAATCTCGGTTAATCAATTGTCTTCTAGTTGCTACTCACACTATTTCTCAGTTATGAAACAAAATGTTCTCAGTTATGGAACAAAATGTAGTCCAAATTCTAATCTCTGGAATTTTGTCACAAGAGATTAGTGGACGGTTCGATTCCCGAAACAATATATTATAATGATTCCTCTGCATCGTGGGGCCGTCAAGTTGCTAACCTATTTGCCAAATACTTTAGTACTGTGTATGGTACTATCATCATGGCGACAACCTGGACACTACTGTTAATCAGATTGACATTACTATATCCTTGCTGAACTCCAATGATGTTTCTAGTACGTTATCTAGACTTAAAGCTAGAGGTCACGCAGGTCCTGATGATGTACCGCCAATATTTCTCAAGCATTGTTCTAACTCTCTGTCTATGCATCTCACTTATATGTTCAATTTGTCTTCAAATCGGGTGATAAAGATTCTGCCAACAACTGCAGACCCACATTTACTCAAAACTGCATTCCCAAGGTATTTGAAAGTTTGAACAGCATGACTTTGTCAAAGGGCTTTCTACCTCTACTAAGCTGTGTGTCTTCACTCAGTATGTTTCTGCTGTCTTACAAAATCATGAACAAATCGACGTAGTTTACACTGACTTATCCAATGCTTTTGATAAGGTTAACCACAATATTCTATTGCATAAATTGCACAACTTCGGAGTAGATGCAGCTCTCTGCAGATGGGTGGGAAATTATCTCGCTAATAAGAGACAAGTTGTGAATATCAATGAAAATTTATCCAATGAAATCAGTGTATCATCAGTTGTTCCGTAAGGCAGTCACCTCGACTCAATCCTTTTCAATATCTTTATAGATGACATAGGGAATTATATCTCCTCTCGCAGATTTCTACTTTATGCGGACGACCATATCATTTTCCAATAGCAAAATAATAAGTAAAAATAGCGAGGTAAAGGAAATTTTATTTATGTTATTAATTTATTTTCTGATTGGATTTCCTGAGTATTCCTTGGCTTCTCAAAGGTGCTGGTGGAATTAAATGATTGAATGACGATTTATCGCAGATGTTGTAGATTGATCCAGGCCATTAATATGACGCAGATTTGAAGATGACGTGAAATAAATTGTTGAAGGTAATTTGTGATGAAGAAAAATGAATGTTGCTGTGATGAAGGATTCATTCGCTGTCGCCGAAGTGGTCACGGAACAAGCGTCGATGGTGCTTTTCTCGCGTTACTTTATGGAGAAATCCTTTACCGGGTATAAGGGGTAATGGCACATCGCCTGGACCTGTAGGTGGTAACGGTGAGCCGGAGGGTGTTGTAGGTTTTTCTTTTTGCTTCGGTGGAGTGGAAGGAACAGGTACATTTACTAGCATCCGTGGTGTGCGTGGATAGCACTGTTTTATCGGTGTTTCCGGTGTCATGTCGCGTTCATCTCTGCTCATTTGATACGCCAGACGTCTGGCGTCCCTCTTATTCTCATTGAAGAACTAGATACGCGGAAAAGGGTGTGAAATATTGATATGAGTACTAGAAAAGAATTTAAGATTAGAAGATACTGTCGAGAGATCAGAAGATTCAGCCCAAAATTAGATGATGTAGTTTTTATGTACGAGGATGTATTGAAAAATTCTTAGTCTACTATAGAAGCAAACAAAATTTTAAAGTCAAAATATTTTATTATTCAACATGCTCTCTTCTCTTAATTGGATACGTTTATTACATCGAACCTAGACCTAGACCTATTACATCGAACATAGACCTTTAAAAAAATTTTTTATCTTGCTCTGCAAACCAGGCATCCACAGCTTCTATCACCTCTTCGTTGGAAGAAAATTTACGACCTTTTAAACTTTTTTTCAGTTGAGGAAAGACATGATAGTCGGACAGAGCCATATCTGGTGAATAAGGGGGGTGTTCGAGTAATTCGAAACCTAAATCACGAATTGGTAGCATGGCAACAGTCGATTTATGTGCAGGGGCATTGTCCTGCAAAAACACAATAGCTTTGGACAACTTTTCGGGTCTGGTATCCATAAATTTTTCTCGTAGAGTGGTCAGTAAGGTCGAATAGTATTTCGTGTTGTTCTACGCTTATCCAGAAAATCAATCATGATTACTCCTTGGCAATCCCAAAAAACTGAAGCAAGAACTTTTCCAAGAGATTTTTCCAGGAGAACGAATTTCTTAGGCCTTGGAGAACCAGAGTGTCTACATTCCATCGATTGCTGCTTTGTTTCTGGGTCGTAGAAATGGATCCAAAGTTTATCCATTGTAACAACACGGCTTAAGAAGTTTGCATCTTTTTCAAACCGAGCTCAGATCGAACACAATGCTTCTACCATTACACGCTTTTGGTCAATATTCAGACATTTGGAGATCCATTTTGCAGATATTTCTTTCATGTCCAAACGGACCTGAACTATATGATGGACGCGTTCGTATGATATATTCAGTACCTCAGATATTCGTTTTAGGCCAATTCGACGGT
The DNA here is from genome assembly GCA_009867245.2 of Adranes taylori. Classification (NCBI taxonomy): domain Eukaryota; kingdom Metazoa; phylum Arthropoda; class Insecta; order Coleoptera; family Staphylinidae; genus Adranes; species Adranes taylori. The sequence continues at coordinate 13,148 of WYDF02276990.1, read as the reverse complement.
CAGATAAAATCATGTTATGAACTGCATCGATATTTGCAGGGATGGACATAGAAACTGGCCTTCCCGATCGGTCTCCATCTTCAATGGAAAATTGACCTCTTTTGAAGCTTGCAATCCAATTTTTCACGGTCGCATACGAAGGACATTGATCGCCAAGAGTATTAGACATATCTTCATAAATCTGCTTACCTTTTAACCCCTCCAAATACAGGTACTTGATGATGGCTCGATACTCCAATTTTTCGATTTTCACAATTTCGGTCGACATCCTTTTTTTCAAATTTTATTGCGCAACTCTGGTTTGGCTTTTTGACGTGAAACTTTACACTGACTTCTAATAAGTTATTGTTCGTTGCTATGGTAACGAAATATTTTCTTTATCCATGGAACCGGTCTAGGTTAACTAGATATCAGTACATCCTCGTATACCTGATTCGATCATTGTAGATTTTTTTGTTATTGACTGTTATTGAATTTAATTATATAAAATTTACGATTTTATTGGTGGCACTTACTATAGATGCCAAATAGATTCAAAAGTACGAATTCAGCTCACTCTATGAGAATAAGTTGGTCACCTAATGCATTATTTCTGATTAGTTGTGCGAGGTTCTCACTCAAGAACTATCCGAATAATACCCAAAATGCGTCTGAGGAATGCCAGGTAGAATGGCTTCTTTTATGCGAATTTTCTGGGAAGGAGCTGCTTCCGATGGATCGGCTGGCCAGTGGCATTCGACGGCGTCGGCCGATAAAAAGGCGTGGCTTGAAGGAAGCTTCTGCTGAAAAATTTTAGGAAGGTTGTACTTCCGACTTAATTGAAAAATTTCTTTCTGATCCGTCGAGATTTCTAAGCATCAAAGTTGCATTGCTTTTATGACGGTTCTCTAAGAAAATGTAAGGGGTGGTAGCGTTAGGTTTTACAAAAACGTCGAAGCATTGCATTGAAAACGGCTTCTGCTAAAATGCGTGGAATAATAACCAATCGGGTTCGTCGAAAGCACAAAAAGAGTGCAAAGCTTAACGACGTGGAAGTATTCTTTCACGTTTTTTCCAGTAAAAAAAGTGAAGATAATAATAAAATCGCATCAGAAATATATTCTTTATCTGTGTCAAAAATGCACTCATACAAATATAGGATAAAGCCTGCCGCCGTATCTGGTATTGCAAGCGGCAAAACACGTTACAGCGCCGCATCCTTTATGAATAAATGTACGTGAATGTCGGGAAGCTATTTTCCCACAAGCTTCGGCAAATCCTTTGATAATGACTCCGCGTCAGGCGGGATGTTTGACAATTTACGCGGGATATTTATTTTAAGTGAGTTACATCTTTATAATTTTAATTTATATCAATATTTACTATTTAATTAATTGTTATTATATTGTTTGGTTGATTTGTTAAATTGAATGTATTGAAAATAAATTTGATTAGTCAATTTGAGGATTACTCATTGAATTGATGAGTTATTAGAGAATTGCTTATTGCAATCGTTAATGAATTGAATTAATGATAATCCGGTATCAAAGTCAAACACTCCTTTAACATTAAACATTCCTACAATGAAGTTTTGGAGTATGAGATTTCTCCTAATTCGGAGATCATTGCTATTTTCTATATTTGTCTTACATTTTTTGTGTCCGTTGATCTGGGTGCGCTTGGCTTTATTATTGTTATTGTCATTGCAAGTACATACAGTTTTACATTTGTTACTACTTTTTTTTCTTTCATAGTTATATTGTAATATAATTGAACGAGTGTGAAAATTTCTTGTACTAGCACAATAAAGCATTATATTCTATTGTATTCTAACTAGCGGACGTGGCAAACGTTGTTTTTCTCGTTGTAACAACCGTTATTTCCCCATTGTAACAAACATTGTTTTGCCCGTTGTAATTATATTTGTAACACATTTTGTAACTATAATTGTACTTATATTTGTAACACAATTATGTGTTGGACGAACACATAACTGGGTTGCAAATAGAAAACCCGCCTTAAAATCGCACCGGAAGCCACCCGGAAACAAACGTAGTTTTGCTTGTAGTATTTGTTATTTGTAACCCAGTTAGATGTTGGACAAACACATGACTGGTGGCAAATAGGAAACACGCCTTAACATACAGTTTAGGTCTTTATCAAGTTTGAACTGTTTTCGAGTTTGAACCAACAAATCATCTGAAAAATATTTAAAGTTAACAAAACTTCTATTATTTCTATAAATATTTTTCATTACTTACTGACTTGTACGATTTTAACCTGAATATGAAAACCGCTTTGTATGATAGAATACCTCATAGTAAGAGAATTATTTTTAAGATCACATACGATACAGTTCCAGAGTTTGATGAGTCATATGTACAGTTGAAAGTACATAATTCATGCACTATTTTTGACAAAATATATGCGTGCACACACAGATAATGCGTTTTTTTTTATTTGCCTCTCGAAATGTTTCAGCGACCCACATTTCATTTCTCGTTCGCATTCAGCTGTTGTGTTCCCGTTTCATTAAATGCCAACGTTAATCATCAGTGACAGCACAACTGACGCAAGTTTGCAAAATGCAGCCAATAAAGTTGTCTTTTATACTACTATACTCAATTTGTTTTACAATCTATCTTGTTTTTCATAAGAAAGAATTACCAAGGTTTAATATTATTGACAGTTTTAACAAAGATACATTAATTACGCGATAGGATCAAATTACAATCTTAAAAACTTTTTTAAATAAAATTTATTGAAGCAGAATGTCATTTTTCAGGAAATTTGGAACTACGACCAATAAAAAAAATCTTTATTCCGTTCTAAGGATCAAAATTGCTGTATTTTATTTACGAAAGCATAAGTAGTGGGCCGCATAACTGGTGGTGGTAAGAGCTTTACGCTACCAAAATCTTGGGCAGTATTGCATTGAAACGCCTTTTGCTAAAATTCGTAGAACTAATAACCCATCAGAGAAGTCTAGCAATCAGTCGAAAACGCAAAAAGGGGAGAAGCTTAACGGCTTGTTGAAAATATGGTGGGTGAAATAAGCGTTAAAACGTTTCCGTAAAAACAATAATAGTAAAAGCATTCGCAAAAGCCAGATGCGGAAATATTCTCTATCTGTGTAATACACACATAGATCTATATGAATAAAGCTTCCGACATTTTTGTCGATGTCTCGTGTAGTAAGCGGCATAACACCATATATGGCGGTATACTTTGACGTGTTTCTAGCGCGTAAGGGCGGCACGTTTGAGTTTGAGTATGGTTGCTATGCGAGTCGGCATTTATTTGTTGTGTCCGCGCCAGATCTATCTTCTAAGCGGATTAAATTTTTATTTCCCAATTTATATTCATATTATTTTTTAATCGTTATTAAATTGATTTGTTAAATTATATTTGAAGAATTGTATTATAAGATTATCATTCATAAACCGGTAAAATGTCACTGTTTATCTAATACGGAAAAACTAATTGTGCTTAAATTTGGCTTTCTAGGAGCGCCAAATTTTGCCTAGCGTCCCGGCGCCAAAATACCTAGTCGCTGCCCTGGCCCTATCCCCAATTGATGGTTTCAAGTAATCACCATTACGTGACCTCCTCTATTGTTTTGGATGAGCTTGACTACTTGAAGAAACAAATTTTTTACCCAAGTGCGCAGACACCTTTTGCATCGCCTGAATCACATCATCATTATTTCTGAAATTTCTTCCCGTCTAATACTGTACAAAATAATGAAGCAATTAGATTTAAGAATTTTGAGTGAACCATAAAACATCAAACCCTCCATCCGCCTGCACTTAGCTACATTGGAGCTACATCCGACGCCCTGCTGCTTTTTGAAGTTTATGTATACTAGAAAACCAGGAAATCACCCTCTTTCAAAGCTCGCTCAAGTTATCATCCGTTTTTGCTGTCCTAGACAATTGAAGTTGGTCAAAGAAATTAAATTATCACCTCTAAAGGCTAATTAGCTCGCGATTATAACCTGTTGCTCCAGTTTCGTTTATAAGAGATAAACTTAGTTCCCGGGTTCTCGCCGACTTAAAAGTTTAGATATTCAATATCAAAGACAATTTATCAATCAGATATTTTATCGTGTAAATTCCTATTGTTCGTTAAATTTAGTATAGTAAACTCGCATGATAAATATTGAAGCGCAATGTTTAATTTTGCATGGACTGATAGTAGTATTTAGACATTAAATAACCGCCTTCACTAATTTGCGAAATATCCATACGAATCTTAACCAGTGTTTAACTCGTTACACAGGATTATGTCTGGAGACTGCAGGTTCATCAAATCTGCAGACTCCAAGGCATTATTTGCTCACACAATTCATTTTTTGTTTAGCAGGTTTATATTTTCATTTTGTATAAGATGTTCAAAATAATCATTATGAATTATGTAATTCAACTTGAATGTTTAATAATTAAACATAACTTATGGGAAGATGGGAGCCACGGCTTCATACTCCCAGATATCTCTCGTATATAATATATTCAAGGTAACCAATTGAGGATTACAGTCGGTAGCGATATCTGGAGGATGGGAACCACGGCTCCAGTTCTCCCAGATATCTATAAACATTGTTTCATAAATTTTATAATTGGCATACCGCTGGAGTTCTCTGGAGGATAAGCACTATGGTGATTATAATCCAAGATAATTCCACGAAAGCATTTGTATTTAATGTATTAAAGTTCAATTTCAGATTGATTTATATAACATGATTCATTGAACTACAGGATATATCTGGAGGATGAGAAACATGTTTCTCAAATATACTCCCTGATATAATCCCAGATACTCCCAGATATCTCCAAATATTGAATATATTATTATTTACCTTCAGCGGGGTTATCTAGAGCAATGTTTCTCATTCACCGGACCGCGGCGAAATTTTAATGGTCCGCAGAGAATTTTTATCTGCTGCGTTAAAAAAATTCTTATTAAAAAAAAATAAAATTTTAATTTATAAAATTACGGGTTCACCGATCCGCGAAAAAAAACCAGCGGTCCGCGAGATTTTTTCACAACTTGTACCGGTCCGCGGGCCGTGAAAGGTTGAGAAACGCTGATCTGGAGGATAAGTACTACGATGCTTATACTCTGTGATAATCCCGAAAGCTATTTGATGGTTCGTCAAAAATGCGTGTTAACGGTGCAAAGCAACATATTATATATTTTTTATTGTAATATTTTATATTTTTTCATGATATATATTTTTAATTGTATTGTTGCTCCTGGAGGTAGCAAAATCCCATAAAGAAAAAGTACTCTCTAAAACCATTCAATAATAGAATCCTCTACGAAAATGTAAAGCAAATTATTACATATGTTTAAAAAACAATCATTGTATAAAGTGATGTAATTAGAATACTCTACGTAAGACATGTATCAATTTCAAATGTTTACTCACTCTCACTCACTCACTCTCCTGGCGCTACAGTCCATGTAGGACACTGGCCCCTCCTATAGCAGCCGTCCATTCTTTTTTGCTTGCAGCGCATCTCCTTCAACTCTGAATCCCCAGCGCCTGCACATCCTCTCTGACGTCATCGATCCACCTGTTCCTTGGCCTATCTGGTTTCCTCCTGCCCTCCGGTTGTTAGTCGAGAGCCGTTTTGGGGATTCTATCTCCCTTTATTCTTATAACTTGCCCCAGGTACAGCAGTCTTCTCTTCTTCACCTCAGCAACCAGGTCAATATCACCGTAGAGCTGATATAGATCTTGGTTGTTTAGTACGCGCCACTCGCCATCGACACAAATCGCTGTGAGGATCTTTCGCAACACCTTTCTTTCCCACACCCAGAACAGATTCTTGGAACGGTCAGTGAGCGTCCAAGTTTTACATTCATGGAGCACCAATGGAGTGATAAAGATGAATATCCATTTTGTAGCTATATTCTACTGAATAACAGATCCTTGGACAATGCTTTGGTGGAGTTGTAATCTTTAGGGTGTCCTAAAGATTTCGATATTCCTAGAATATGTTACAAGTAAGGGTTCCTATCTTTCGAAAATAAAATTTTCGCCAACTTCTACACAAATGTTTGAGTTTGCTCTATTTTCAGGACACTTTTGAAGGCTTTCATTTGCGATGTGCACAAGAACATTTTCTTCGATTCAGTGACGAATTTAAAGCCTCTCTTCGACCATCAAATTAGGATGATTTAATTTTTGCTATAGGGTTTTATGAGTAACAAATTATAAATAAACATTAAAGCAATGTACCAATGATAATATATTTTGAAATATATTTATATAATTTAAAAAGCGTTTGTCTAAAATGTTACGCTATTTTTCAATATCCGTAATTAATGGCCGTAGACGTCAACTTTGAAATCAAACCCGCTACCTGCACTTTCCGTATACAATCTGATGGAAACATGATTATATCCGACACCACCATTTTCAATGGTAGCAAAACCGCCTTTTCCATTACCAATGCGATCATAACAGCGCACCGCATAAATTTTCTCGTTGCGCACCAAACCTCCACCTTTGGACGCCGCTGGCGGATAGGACAAACGTGATTCGCGCGACATCCACCAACGAGCTGGTTTTATATAATTCTGAAATTATTTCATTATGACATGTATTTTTTTTTAATTTGATGAAGTATAATTATTAAGCGATTCACAAAGTTATTGTAAAGTAAGTGGCACTCAGCTTGGTTTCCGAAAGGGATCCAAAACTCGTAAAGTCTTATCAAATACAACTCATATCACAATATAAAATAATCTAATACAAAGTACTTGTACAATTTGCAAATATTTGTTGTTTAGAAAATAATTCGGAAAAATTCTAAAAATAAGATCCGGTATGTTTCAAGGTTCCATTCTTTCACCATTGCTATTCAATTTATGCTCCAAATTTATTTTGCGTAAAGCTATAGAAAATACAATGAAAGGAATCGACGAAATCTATTATCTGATACCCTCACCAGATGAAGCAGCGAATTAGCAAATTACATTAATTATAAATCTATAGGCAAGAGCAAGTAATTATAAAACATTTCTTATAATGTGTTAAGTTCCTGGCCTTTGATGTATTAATAAGTGAAATAAAATCCTGGAATTTAGGCCACGTTTCATTATTATTTTAATGTCTACAATCAACTTACGTTTCGCCGGTAAATTAACGACATCATCAGAGTTCTGTAGTTTTTATTCTTTTGTTTAAATATGATCATTGTGATCTGTGGATTTAATTTCCTTGAATTTCATGTTTTTTGCGAATATTTTGTAGTTATTTTAAGAGTTGGTACTCAAAATAACAACAAAACTCGCACAAACAATGTAATTCAATCCACATGAAATTAAATCCACAGATCACAATGATCATATTTAAACAAAAGAATAAAAACTACATGACTCTGATGATGCCGATAATTAATCGGCGAAACGTAAGTTATTGTAGACATTAAAATAATAAAGAACATGACCTAAATCCCACGATTTTATTTCACTATTTTTTATGATGATAATGAAAATCAGTAGTATTCCAAATACTCCATTTATTAAAAAATTTAGTTGACATGTTTCAAGCCATCAATCACCCCTTCATCAGAACTCAAGAAGATGTATGGCTACAAAAGACAATAATATAAGAAAGTAACTTACAATTGTACCTGAAGAAAATTTTCAACTTCTGTATTGATATATAAATTAGTACATTTCGTTTTTTTAACAATTTTGTAACATAATTTATAATAAATTTATATTTGAAATATTTTTGGAACATTTCATTCATTACATTTTTATAAATAATATTGTCAATCATTGTGGATATTTAAAAAATTAATAAATAGATTCTGCTATTGTTGTTTGGAAATTGAACAAAGGACATACGATGTTAATCTACATTAACACTAATTTAAGAATTTTTTTACTTGTTATTTCAAATTAACATTTGATCATTTCAGATGTTGAAAGAATCTTCAATTAAATTTATTATTATTAATAAATTAAATATTGAACAAATTGTTTGATGTAACTCAAACAATTTGTTAATTTTTATTATTTAAATAACAAAAATTATAATTGGATATCTGAATTTGATTTTTACCAGCATATGATATGTTTTGAATTTCAATTAAGTATGTTTTAATGAGTAGACATTCAATAAAATGTGGTATGTATTAAATAGTTAATGAAAAAGTTATTTTAAGAATTGTTTTTAAATTTATTAATTAAATAATTTAAAGTATTACTAAAATCGTAATTTAAATTATTTAATACTTAAAATGATTAATACTTCTAATTATTTAATTAACTATTTAATACTTAAATTATTTGATTAATAAAATTAAATTTTTTTTTAACCCTTTATAGGACTGTGGTCGAAATCAATCACCTGTTTTAAGGGCGATTGTAGCATGCTTTTGAATGTGAAATCAGTCATATGGCAACTGAGTGTGGATCGAAGGCATTCCGGTCCTTGATTCGACCATATACTATCCCCACTCCTTTCTAAGACACATGTGGTTGAAATTTCGACCACAGTTATGTTAGTGCACTGTATAGGTTTATGGTCAGGTAAGTTAAGTAACTCGTTTTGTGTAACAGTAAACATTTTCAATTTATGAAAAATTGATTATTGTGATCACTAATATATAGTTACGCTTTTCTATTTACCGTTTTGCTGAATAATTTTAGCGCTAAAATGTTATTGCAAGATTTCTGCGTGAATGTCATTCTAACCTATAATTGCAACCACATGTTCGTACATTTTACAAGTCTTTGAAATATTTTTCCATGGCAAAGAAAAATATTTTTCCAATGCTACAAACGATGTCTGAAAATAAACTGCATGATTTTATTGATGGAATTACCTACGATCAAGCCTGTAATTCCGACTTTGGTGGGGATAGCGAACCTGAAGACGACCTAGCACTATCGAATACGTCAAATGCAACTCAACAACCTCTCGAGTTAAATAATATTGATTCGGTTGATTCCCTGGAAGACCCGGATTTCGTACTTTCAAAGAGACCTAGAAGTAATTTTCCTCAAATGAAAACGACTAAACTGCATCTGGTGGTTACAAATGGAGTCAGGTTGCAACAACTCCTCAACATTTTTTATCTCAAACCTTTTCAAAGCCCTTTGGAACTGCAGTAACTGTAAACTTGGAATCACCATCAGAAATTTGGTCGGACTGTTTGAGTGACCAATTGCTTCTCGAAATTGTAAATCAATTAAATCTGTATGCTCAGCAGAACGGCGCGACTCTTGACCTTACATTGGATGAGTTGAAGGCGTTTATAGGAACCTTTATGGGATTTCACAAACTACTCAGCTTACGGCCGTATTGGTCAACTGATTCAAATTTTTTTGTATCCATAATTGCAGCAATTTTTACGTTGGAAACATTCCTAAAAGTTCCGAGATTTTACCATATATAACACCGAAAATATGCCCACCGATAGAAGTGATCCTGCATTCGATGAACTCTATAAAATTCGTTCCATGGTGAGCTATCTACAAGAAAAACTTTTAAAGGCATTCCAGCCAAGTCACAATTTATCAGTAGATGAGAGTATGATGGGTTTTAAAGGGAGAAGCGCCCTAAAATAATACATGCCCCTCCAACCAACTAAAAGGGGTTTCATAGTTTGGATGGTCACTTGCGCTTCGACAGAATACGTTTGTAATTTTGATATATATGAAAGGAAATCAAGCAACAATAATGAAGATGGAGAATTAGGTGAAAGAAGAGTTTTGAATCTCACTAAGTCGTTTAGAGGAGGCAATTATTGTGTGAATTTTTTTCTAGTTTTCTACTATTTACAAAATTGTTATACTATGATTTATTTGCTTGCAGCACTTTTCGATGTAACCGTAAACACTTTCCCTCTACATTTCGTAAAGATAGTCAAACATTTCGTAAAGATAGTCAAATGGGGATCACAATTTCGTTATGAACGGTGACATATCTGTAATAAAATGGAGAGATCGTGACAAAAAGTGTGTTTTGATTGGCAGCATTGTATAATCCAAACTGTTGAAAGGCGGAACAAGAAGGGAGAACAGGAAACAGTCCCATGTACCGAAGCTGTGAAGGATTACAATAGCTACATGGCTGGAGACTCATGTTATGACATTTATTGGAAATCAAGACGGTGGTACATGAAACTAGTGTATTTTTTAATTGATACCTTAATCGTGAACTCATATATATTATAGAAAACCATCATAAGTCAAAAATCCACTAAAGAGAAAGCTCTGACCCACCTGCAATACCGATCTCTTTTAGCCAACGAGCTTATAAAAGACTTTACTGCTCGGAAAAAGCGATGCATTATTGGAAATAATAAACTAAAGAAGGTAACAAGCAGGGCAGTTGTCGTTTCAAGTTGCCTAAATAATGTTGGTAAACATATGCCAGTAAAAGGGACCTCTAGAAGATGTGCATTGTGCTCGGAAAGATCTAAGCCAAAAAGGAGCTCTATCAAATGCTGTGGCTTTCTGTCTTGACTGCTTTATACCGTTCCATGCAAGAATAATATTATTGAAATTATTTATATAAACTAGGAATACACATTTTGTAAAAAAATCTATGTGCTCATTTTTTTTAACCACAGCTCATTTGAAACTTTTCTCATCCTAAATGAACTATGGTCGATATAACAACCCCCATAAAAGAAGAACGTGACTTTGCAAAAAAAAATTAAGTACGGCTTAGTTATTGATAAATATTAATATTGTCTTAGTTATTGATAAAAGATAAATATTAGTTATTGATTATACCCTATACCAATTAATTACATCTTAAACAAATCAATTGTACATAGAAGCTATGCATGAGAACATAATACATTGACCGATGTCACGTAGGTGTTATAGAAAATATTCTAGAATGCGCTAATGAGATACAAATTAATCATGGTGAAAAATATACATATCGGATTTTGGAAGGGGACCTGAGATGTATCAAAGCGGTTCACCCACAGCAGTAAGGGATAGTAATTTTGGGCGTCCACCGGAGGTCGTAATGTCTGACTAAGTAGCGAAATAATAATCCGGAATAAAATAACATTAGAATAATAAATTAAATAAAAAATAAACGCGGTCCTTAGCCATAATATTCTTGGGAATAATTCAGATAAATTAACTTGAGTATAATTTTGATGAATAAAGTAAAGTCGAGTGTAATTAGTAACAAGCTTGTTGATCAAGATAAAGCCATAAGAAATAGAAATAAATAATTAAGATAATGGTGCGTTACTCTAAAATAATAAATAAATAGTTTGTGTACAGCGGCAAAATCTGTAAGTACATATTTTAACATATCTTTGATGTAACTGAACAAACCGTGAAGTCACTTATATGCAAATGTTGATTTATTTTATTAATTGCAAAGCGTTGATTACTTTATTTTACGTATGGGAATGAACGACCAGGTCACTGAATTGTATGTAATCGTTTTTAATGGCCAGTACAATTGTTTTTTTTTAAATAACTTTCATTTCTGCTGCCTGAATTATTAAGGCTTATGACTATCGTTAAAGATTGACGTTACCAGTCAGCCACAAAAGACACAATTAGAAAACGGTACGTCCACCTTAGCGATGGTCTGGCCTAGTGTTTTATTCTAAATTAAGTGGGGGTAACTGGGGATTTAGATTAGATCTTTCCGCATCAATTATTCAATTACTAACTTTGCTAGAAGTAGCTAAACTAAAGTGCTATCTTATAAAATAACGAAGTCAAGTACCTATAATTATGAGCAGAGTATTGCTAAGTTAAACCATGTAAAAAGTCCCCTCTCACCCATGTCACGTCGTAGAGCACAACCCTCCGCCCTAAATTAACTGGCCAATATCGTATATTGGTAAAATTCAAATTGAGATATCCAATTATAATGTTTGGTATTTACATCAAACAATTTGTTCAATATTTAATTTCTTAATCATTTAAATACCTTTTAATTTATATATTGAAGATTACTACACTGTATTAGGTTAATTTATTTCCTTGAAGATTCTTTTAACATTTGAAACGATCAAATATTAATTTGAAATAAGAAGTAAAAAAAAAATCTTCTTAGGTTAGTGTTAATGTAGATAAACATCATACGTCCTTTGTTTATTACTTTTTTAAATGTTTGCAATTATTGACAATATTATTTATAAAAATCTCATAAATTAAATATTTCAAAATAAAAAATTTATTAAAATTACTTAATAAAATGTTTTTCATATATAAATACATTTTTGAATACAAATAGTTCAAAAATAAATTTATTATACATTATGTTATAAATTTAAAAAAAAACTAAAATGTACACCAAAAAAGCCCAAACCAAAGACCAAAAAAGCCAAGAGCAATAAAGCTCGGCAAGGTTGCTCGAATGTGAAGGTTCTACTCACTGTTTCTTCGACAACTTCGAAAGTGTTTCTTTGAAAGTTTTCTTCATGTAAAATTTTAAGTAATTTTTTATCTTATTTATTATTGTGTTATTATCTTTTGTAACTATAAACTTTCTTTAGTTCTGATGAAGGGGCGATTGTTGCCTTGAAACATGTCAACTAATTAGATAATAAATAAATTGTTTAATAAATGGAGTATTTGGAATACTACTGATTTTCATTATCATCAACAATTGTTACTCCAATTCTGAACAATTTTTTTCAATAATATTTATAACTTGGCTTTGTTATTTTAACATCTTAATTTAAAGTATTAACTAACTCCTTATCGTAAGGACTTTCAATTATCTATCTATATAAATAAAAATGAATGGCTAAATGTGTTGCTAAGCACAAAACTCGAGAATGGCTGAACCGAATTGGCTAATTTTTTTTAAACTCAGTTCGTATTAGCCCGAGGAAGGTTTTTACGCAGAGAAATATTAGAAAAATTGCCCAGAAATTGGAAAATTCACATTTACACTTATGAAAGTTGTAAATGGTGGAACTGGAGGGTTTTACTTTTTGGATGCTCCTGGTAGTACAGGAAAGACATTTTTAATTTCATTGATTTTAGCAACAATTCGCTTACAGAATGGAATTGCCCTCGCACTTGCTTCCTCTGGTATTGCAGCTACATTGTTGGAAGGCGGTCGAACAGCCAATTCAGCGCTAAAATTACCATTGAATATTCAAAGCAACGAAACTCCGACTTGCAACATTTTGAAGAACTCTGCAATG
>WYDF02276979.1:0-17498 GCA_009867245.2 Adranes taylori | reverse complement strand
CATAGACCGTATACGCGCAGGTTTTAAACATATTGGGAGAATAGATATCGTTGCAATGTCACAACCAGAAATTAATTCTGGTTGTGACATTGCAACGATATCTAATCCCCCAATATGTTTTAAACATTTAACATTGCGACTATCAGAGAGCATCTAGAGGAGTCGGGCTGCAGTTTCAGTAGATATCCTTAACGAATATTTCAGTAAATTATAGAATTCATTGAAGGACGTGCTACCAGATAACGTTTTGAACTATGACGAAAGTTAACTTGTTGATGATTCTGTTGACAGAAAAACAAATATATCAGTCATATTTTATGTAAGCGGATCTGGCATTACATCGTATAGAAGGCTCATCATATTTGGAGTACATGGACAGAACGGGGGCCGAGGAACACCCGATACAACTGTATCAAATCTGGTTGGTTCGATCAGACACTTTGTGAGGATCGGTTCATCGCGGTCGGTTTACTTTACCTCCGAAAATTAAATGGACATAGATTACTATTGGGCGATGGTCTAGTTAGTCACATATCTGTAATAGTTTTGGAAGAATGGAAATCAAAATATATTAAATTTGTACTTTTATCGCCCAACAGCACTTACCTTTGTCAATCACTAGACGTAAGTTATCTTAGGCCTATCAAAGGAGCTTGGAGAAAACTTTTAAAAATTTGGAAATAAGAAAATCGGGGACCACTAAGAAAAAACATGTTTCCATCTCTCTTACGTGAAACATTAGATAAAGTAGGGGTAGTACCTGCTAGAAAGTGTGTTGCTGTAGAGGACGTCAAAACATCAGACGAGAAAACCATAGCATTTAAATCCCTTCACAAAAACCTTGGCATCTACATCCCTTGGCATCTACATCCCTTGGCATCTACATCCCTTGAAGGCCTTGACAAAAACAAAGAAGAGAAAGCAACATTGACTCTGATGCAATTGATGAAACTGGAGAAGTTTCTGCCAGCTAAACTGAAGTAGAAATTATTGAATATGATGTGGAATCATTTGAACAGTTAGAAGTAGATGATTTCGTTAGAGTAGAATTAATATCTGTGAGAGAAAGAAGTCTAGCGCTTTATTGGTAAATTTACAGAAAAAAAGTCCATATCGTTGCTAATTTCTAAAAGAACAAAAAAAAAAGATAAACGCTTTAATTTTTCCAGAAATTCGCGATGAATTAGATATAGTACCAAGCGAATTTATTTAATTGCTACCATCTCCCACACCACTTTCAAGAGGAGCCATTTGCTTTCCATTTGATATGCTGGAACGACACTTCTACTGCTATAAGTGAATAATCAAAATATTCTTGTCAAGTTTTAATTAACCATCTATAAGAACTTTTAATTTATGTATCTTTTATTTTTGATGTTGTTTTGATTTATAATTTAGTTTTGTATTCTATAGAAGACCTTTTATTTTATATTTGTTATTAATAAATATTGGCAAATATCTATTTTTTAAGTAACCATATTGTTTCGTATAGGTACCTAGGTATATGCATATAAAACGATTTATTTGTCCTAAGTCACCTTTTAACGAGTCTGTGAGGTGAGAAATTCGTAAAAATGTATTGATGTCCCAAGACACCCACAGAGGGTGTTGACTTCGGACAACAACTTTTGATTTCTTTTTTCTGACATGGGGGTAATAAATACATTTACATTACATTATTTGTTATTTTGTGCCATTTAGCATGGTATGGTCTAATGTTTTTTCAATAGTACATTCATATGTTTCATTGTGCATCAATGAAACTTAAAAATCGTCCCAAATCACACAATACGGTAATTATTTAATTTGCAATTCATAATGATTTTTATAATAATGACGATTCACACCAACAAATTTGGATGTAAATAATATTGTTTAGAACGCTTTTAATGTATTTTAAAATATTTTTCTAAAAAGCACGATTTGTATTAACAACACTATCATATAAAATAATTTTTATTAAAAATAGAACTTGATTATTCAAAGTACTTGGATGTATTCGTTTCTCGATTGTTTATTCTAAATAATTGAGAATCTCTGTTAACATTTTGCGACACTTTAACTCTGTAAAATAACTCTGTATGTCACACTAATGTGACATTCCATCTGACTATAATTGTGTATAAATGTTTCAAATTATGTATTTATATTATAGGTATTCAGATAGGCAAGAATGAGATGACGAACATTGGAATAGAAAGCCGAAAGGAAATAGTATGTAATTTTAATAATATGTCATAGGAGTAATTTGATATTTTTATACCTTTAATATACCATATACGTTTAATAACTGCAATATACCACATATAGTACATGCATGAAAGATATCAGATATTGGGATTCATGAAAATTTACGATTTGGCGATTTTGATACTAAGAAGTTTTGGAGTACCGGGTGCCAAAGGAATCGCTTTATGAAAATGTCTATATGTAGGTAAGGCTTCGGCTGGACCAGACTACGCCTGGCCTATTGGTGTCAAAATTTCAAGAATATGTGTTCCCATGTTCCGGTATTCCCGTATTCCCGTTTCCCCGAATTTTTATTATATGTTCTTCTTATTTGGAGTAAATGTAACGTTTGTCAAAATTCCAAGTCAATCAGTCGACTAGTTTGCGAGTTTTGCGAACACAAACATATGGAAATCAATTTTTATATATAAGACTAGCCATACCCGGTTACGCTTGACGTCTTCAGATTTTAGTGTTTTGAGATGTAAGTACAAACAATAAAATATTTTAAAGGCTTCTACTTGATTCTGTGGGATATAAACTTTATTATAGCAACCAAAAATTAGTGAAAACTTGATTGCTTTAACATGAATAGGGGTTTTTATTAGTTTTTACATGTATGTTTAAGAGTTCGCACTTGATCTCGCATAAGAGAACGCAGTGCGTGTGCTCCTATACACATGATGCCATGGTGTTAATAAATTGTAATTCGTAACGTTTTTTAGGTTTCCTCTAATACAATGAGTCGATATCAGAGAAAAAGTGAACGAAACTCGTATTTATAATAGAGAACTTACAAGATATTCAACGGAAGGTCCCAGCAGGAATTAGTAAAAGGAGAATAGCTAAATAAATGGGCATAAATGAACCGACATCAAGAAAAGGCTTAAAATGTGGAACGGTTTCAATGTCATTGGGATGATTTACTAACGATATTCCTATCGATATGGAAGTTAGCAGAGCAAGTACTTGATTTGGATAAACGCTTTTACGGCATTACAAAAAGAATTGCAAATTGCTGCCTATAAGTTTGATGAAGGTAACAATGTTGAACCGAAAATATTAACCAGCAAAGGAAAAAAAGTTGTAGGAAAAGTAAGTAGTGCTGACCACGGATAGCTTGTAACAGCTGTATGCTGCGTGAGTGTTATAGGTACATACATCCCCCCAGCGATAATATTCCCCAGAAAGAGAATGAAAGAAAAGCTATATGTTAATGCTTCAGCTGGTACTTGCAAAATGATATCTGATTCTGGTTTCATTAACACAGAATTATTTTGTTTGTTTGGTTCAGCCCTCCTAATTTTAGATAACTATAGATCGCATCGTAATTTGGAAGCTATACGATATTGCTGGAAGAATAACATAGACTTATTGTATTTACCTCCTCATGCAAGTCACAGAATGCAGCCTCTGGATATAGGTTTATTTGGCCCTTTAAAGAATGCATTCAGCAGAGAGTGTGACAATTGGATGATCACTAATCCAGGAAAGATCATTACGCAAATACAAGCGGCCGGATTATTTAGTGCTGCCTACGGTAGCATTTTTAACATTGAGAAGACTCAAAACTCATTCTAGGTTTCCAGGTTACAATTCCAATAAGTTTAAAGAGACTGCTTTTCCCCCTCTTTTGTGACCGATGTGGCTATGGATCTGTATCCAGAAAGTAATGAGGAGGATGATGCAAGACATATGGAACAAGGCGGTGTAATTGAAATTATCATTTCTGATCAACATTCAATAGGAACCTCTCGCAGCAACTCCAGAACATGTAACACCACCACCAGACATAACCACTCTTGATATGGTATGAGAAGATGGAGTAGTAATACCAAGCAACAATTTCCAAATGGTAGATGTTTTAAATCGATCAGAAATTTTACTGAGGTTTTATTTGTTTCAATTGCGAAGAGTGACTAGTTACAGGAATAACAGGAAGAGGATATGCTGAACACCTTCCATATCAATCATTGTTTTATGAAGAATGCACATATATCTGATTATCCTGTTTCAATGCTTTTTGAAAGCAGACGCCACATTGAATACAATATTCCAAATGTACATTCAATGGATTTTCTCATTCGTGACAACCTTTTATTGAATATCTCCTCGTCAATGGGGGATTATTTACACTATATCCACTACAAAGGAGATTACGCAAAAGGGGGTAAGCTTCATCTCTGTTTTTGCAATGAACTATAAAAATCAAATGCTTGAAAGGATTCTCCATCACTTTGCTTACCATTTCCAGCGACGCTAATGGTAATAAACCGATAATTAGCATCTCCTAATCCTTGTAAAATCATAGAAAAGAAGCTGTTATAATTATAAAACATTGGTCATGTAGTGTTAGGGCATTTAATGGGTACATGCTTCCCATCTATTGCGCCAAGGAAATTGGGAAAATTCCAAGTATGAAAATTGTCATTAGCAATTCGTACAAAATGGTTTCTAGTTGGCACCGGCATATGCATCGGTTGAAGTTTCTGCCATATAACTTGAACTCTTTCTTTAACAAAATATTCTACAGTTGTTGAGCCAACTCGAAAACTAAATGCTAATACCTTAAAAGATGATCCTGTAGCTAAATACCTAAAATATTGAATTAAAATGTCCTTGTAGCAAATCTAGTATATTAAATTATGGAACCATAAATTATAATATTAACAGGATCAATTTCTAATAAACAAAAATATTCTATAAGCTATATCTTTCTACAGTTCTAAATCTGGCTTCTATTTCTTGCTTGCAGAATCCAAACTAAGAAAAAAGTAATCAAGTGGACTAAGAATATTTACGAGATATAGTTTACAACTGAATTAGCGAAAATAAAAATACCCCGGTCGGGAGATGAAGGTGGAAAAGCCGAGATAAGTAAATGGAAGTATTTTAAATCCTTATTCTTTTTGAAAGACACTCTGAATGCTAGGCCCGGTTCTGGAAATTAATCTAATGAAATTAGTGCGAACGAAGAACGTTTTGATTGCGAAGTTTACTCCCAGCCTGTAGAATTTTCTGCTAATATAGGTAACATCAATCTGGTTGAAGAGGATCTAGTATCAGTTAATGATATAAATAGTTTTGACGGAACAGCTGCAGAAGAACATCGTTAAGTTAGGTCTCTGATTCAGATTAACAACTCCGCGTCGATTCCAATTTCTTTGCAGAAACAAATACATCAAATAATAGAAACAAGAGAATGAAGCGTCTGAAAGCAGATGATTATACTTCAGCTTCAGCTATGAAACTAGATTTATTAGCTCAAGAAACCGAGAAAAGCAAATTGCAGAATAATGAGGACGAAGTCTTACTCGTTTTAAAAGTATTCTCAGTACCTTGAAAGCTTTCCGCATTAAAGTTCAAGAGCTAGTTGAAGCGTTTGTTTCGACAGAAAATAATGAGATTGAGATTGTTTTTGCTTAAAAAACAAAGTTAATATGCTATTTTATTCACTAAGTGCATACTCTTATACACATTTACCATAATGTTGCTCATCTTTTGTTGAAATTCGCGCTTTTTACCAACAAATACAATTTCACGTACTACTAATCTGGCACATATTCGTAAATTTAATTTCACTCGTCGAAGAGTATAGAATAACACACATAAAGTTGTTTATTCGACGATAACTTCCTTCCATCAATTTGTTGAGAAACATTTCCGATTAGATATATATTTTCGCGCAAATTAAAATTTGAGTCATTGTGTAAATAACAAAAACAAATTAATGTTAACTGCCCAAAAGCTTATTACGAACTAACCGATAAAAACAGGTGGCTGAAAAAACTGGAATAGTATACAAGAAACACAAACAGATTTAGCAACAAGTAGAGACGCACACGCACCCTTTACGTGCGCATCCTTTAGTCGTACGCGTGCATACTCAATAACACAGGAACACGTTTTCTTGTTAAATAAATGGCCTGAAATTTTCTGAAATTACTCCTTTTTTTAATTCGAACCATTTTGAGGGTGAAACGAAAAAAAAAATAAGAAAATACTATAGTATATATTAAAAACCACCCTAAGCTATGGTTTATAATAATTAAAGATTCTCAAAAGTTAAAATTTGAACATTATTGTTTCTTGATCCATAATAAGGGTAACATTACATGTTAAATATTAGTCCAAACTCAACATAATAACTCAAGACGATAAATCAAGATCTAACAGAAAAACTATATTACATCTAACGAAATAAGATAACAGCTAAAGCAGAAACAACAATAATGCACGAAAAAGCAAAAAATACCAAGAAGAAAACATAAGGAATCATAAACCAAAAGAATGACAAATCCAATACAACACCAAAATTCTACAAGCTGTATACAAATTTAACAAGTACAAAATTTACACAAGAAGAAAAATGACTCAATAAAGGACATAAATGCACTTTAGCACTTTAAAGCAAATATTTAACAAGGAATTTCACACAGTGAAAAACATACAGAAGAAAATTAAAGAAAACAGCAGTTGTCAAAGCAGTTAAAGGAGCCGGACTCGTAAGTATCAAAACCAAAGAATACGAAACTTTCTTAAATGACAATAATTATAAAATACTAATAAAAAACCCACTCACCTCTATTGTATCACAAACAGGAAACGCCATTAAAGCCACACAAGAAACCATCAACTAACTAACCATCAACTAACTTACAACAAACAAAAAACCACTAATAAACATGAATACACAAACACCAAAGGTAATAAAATTGCGCAAGAAAAACGTGCTGATAAGACTAATAACCACCTCACTATAACTCCCCAACAGATCTAAAAGCGTAACTTGATAACAACATATTCAATAATAAACCCAATAAACAACTCAATCAGAACTAACAAAAGAATTACAAAAAATAAAACCTGATCATGGTATCATTTGACATTACCAACCTCTACCCAAACGCAAGTAGGTAAGGCGACGGCTGGGCCAGACAGCCGACAGACAGATGACTCAACACACGCGTCCAACCACATGCACAGGGAACGGGACGGCTGGAACGAGGCTAGCACGGGAAGTAGTAGAGGAAGATAAGGGGAAGGTGGAGAAGAAAGCAAGGTAATAGGGGAAATCAGGGGTGAGTTATAATAATAGGGATAAGTTTTGATAATAGGGGTGACTTCTGATAATAGAGGTGAGTTCCGATAAGAGGGGTGAGTAAGGGTAATAGGGTGAGTTGATAATAGTGATGAGTAGGGTAAAAAGGATAAGTAGGGATAAATGGCTTTAAGGAAAGAAAAGGGGAGAAAGATGAGGGTAGGAGAAGATAAAATATATTGATTGTATGATCTATGTCTATAATATTATGAACAATTTTTTCAGTGTTGGCATAGTAGCAGGAAACGGGGCGCCCTGGACCACGAACCTCCACACTAACACAAACATCTCGCGATATGTCTACCGTGTATTTGGTCACGAGCGCGAACATCTCGCGACATATCTCTACCATGTAATTAGGTACGAACGCAAACATCTCACGACATATCTAAACAATAGGTTGCACAATAAAGCGAATGCTCGTCAACTAACAGTATGAGTGCTGTGGGTTACCTAAATTTGGCAGATTCCTGCATTTTTACAGGTTTTTGCTATATATTATAAATTCAGCGCTAGATGGCGTTATGTTGTTGTTTTCGGTAGCAATATGGTGGTGCATTAGTAAATAATGTATACATGTGGTGGTCGTTCATTCATGTAGATAAATAATATGTACATGCAGATGGTGGCCATTGATAAATAAATATTTTTTTAAAGTTAGTATGCATTGAATTTGAAGAACCAATATGGCGGTTGTTCGTGTTGACAGTTTGGTGGGAAAATTTGATTTTTTTAAATTTTAATAGAATAATTTTAGGCTGGTAGCGGTATGATCTTGACTCAACTTGTTCTGAACATTTTCTTCCTCATGCATTCATGTATGGGATATATCATAAATAGTCGAACGCGTTTGATATAATTCACGGAGTCTTTTTTTTTGCCCGCAAACAGACAAAAAGCAAGTAATGCATTGGACTAAAAATTTGATACGAGGACTCGTACGTGGAAACTTAATGAGAGTCGTATTCTTATCAAACCCAAACATATTAAAGTTGACGAGAGAACGTACCAGAAAACTGATGATTTACTGGATTTACTCTTCGAGTATAATTAATTGAATTTCACTACTGGCGATGAAAAGATATTTGTGGGCAATTTTCTAGACTTGAAAGCATTATATCGCAATTTTGATAGACGCATGCAAAACCAGAGAAATCGATTTGCTAAATATAAAAATATTGTGAAACCATTATTGGAAAAACATCAGTCGCTTGTTACATCCACAATAATGCAACTGTAAGCCGTGAAAACTTTTGCGAAAACGCTAATGACTAAATGTAGCATAAACAATGATGCTGTTGCTGAAAATATTAATCCTACCGCAAACAAAAACATTAACAACTCGAATGATTCCAGATGCGTTTCTATGCTAATTGACATAGAAGGAGAATCTTTTGACTCTGCTGCAGCAATAGACGGTAAAAAATTATAAAGAGATTAATATCTTCGGACATAGTAAAATGTCGATCAACACAATCGATCTACATGAGACGTACCTACAGTGATTCTGCAATCATTATGCTAAAACGTATTGCTCAACTAAAACAATAAACGAAGATACAGCCAGCCGTTAGTTCCTAGGTAAACTTCAGCTGAACCATGACACCATAAAATATATTGAAATATTTCGACTTATATTTTCAACCCTTCCACTAATATTGGAATGATCAACGATACAGATTAAAGTATCTGTTGAAACAATGTAAATATTTAGCATTTATTGTAAATTACATGCTTATGTAAAATAAATATATATTACCTTAAATTATTTATTTTATTTATTTGCACAAAATAGAATGTAAGTGTATACGCACCGTTTAAATTTCAAATACGTGATCAATTCAAATATAAAAAAGAAAAAGAATTCATGTGTATACGCACCTTTACCTTTCCAATAAATTGCGTTACATAACCTCAAACACGAATGACAACAGGAAGTGCACTGACGACCGCCATATTGGATTTTCAAATGACACGTGCCAAACTATTAAACTATTTATACTAGATCCCACACACGACAGAGCGAAGAAGAGTAGGTTTAGAACGAGTTGAGTCAAGGTCATTATGTTCCCAACCCAAAATTCAAAACAGTACTTTTCTCTAATCCACCATATTGAATTTGCTACTAACCACATTTCAATATTTTTTATAGATATTTTCAAAAAAAAATGTGGACATTCCTATACGGTTTTGGGCATCCTTGTGCATTTTTTGACATCCCTGGACACTTTTAGACATCCCTGTAGCATCTCAGTACTCTTACTAAAATAAAAAATGCGGGCAAAAAAAGAGACAGTCGCAAAGCCCTGCCATATATCAAACGCGTTCGAATATTTATGATAGACCCCATACATGAATGCATGAAGGAGAAGACTATGTTCAGAACGAATTGAATTTCCCGCCAAACTGTCAATACGAACAACCGCCATATTGGTTATTCAAATGATAGCTGTCAAATTCACTGCTTACTAGCTTTAAAAAATTATTTATTTATCAACGGTCACCATATGTATACATATTATTTATCAACATGAATGAACTACCACCACGTGTATACATTGTTTGTTAATGCACCATCATATTACTACCGAAAACAACTACATAAAGCCATCTAGCGCTGAATTTATAATATATAGCAAAAACCTGTAAAAATGCAGGGATCTGCCAAATTTAGGTAACCAACAGTAGACATAGTGTTCGTTGGCGAGCATTCGCTTTAGTGTGCAACCTATAGTTTAGGTATGTCGTGAGATGTTCGCGTTCGTACCCAATTACATGCTAGAGATATGTCGCGAGATGTTCGCGCTATCGACCAAATATATGGTACAGGTATGACGCGAGCTGTTCGAGCTAGTGTGCAGATTCGTGGTCCAGGGCGCCCCGCTTCCTTCAACTATGGCAACACTGGAAAAATTGTTCATATTATAGATCATACAATTAATATATTTTACCTTCTCATACCCTCCCGTTTCTCCCCTCATACCCTCCCGTTGCTCAATTTCCTAGACATAATCATTACACAAACACCAAATAATTTCAACTATAATATTTACATGAAATTCACATATACAACGTCATAATCCCTGAAGATTCTCAGCACCCACCAGAGCACAAACAAGCAGCATTCAACGCATATATAAGCAGACTGAATAAACTACTATTTTAGCTCCAAAAGAGAAATCTAAAGAACAAAAAAACCTACTAACAGAAATAGCAAAAAACAACGGATACCGAAGCATACCAACAACGGGTACCGAGCACTCACATCTAGAAGTTCCTATTTTAAATTATCGATGTAATTCCATTTCAATTCAATTTAGTTCTTCCACGATATCTTTGTCCCATGTCTCTCCAACGTTATTTCTTTTAGCAGCATGCTATTTTTACCTAGAAGCGCTTTCAACGTTTCTTACGTTTCTTAGAACCATTGGGGACATCATAGTCTGAATGTTCCGAGAACTAGATGCTCATCAGTTTCACCTGATATGTCTATAGTAGATTCAGACTGCAGCAAATCGTTTGTTACTGTAACTGTTTCACATAGCGCGTTAACAGAAGCGAGCTTGAGCGCGTTTAGTTAAGAAAAACGACAGAATTCAAATTTCTATAGATTTACTTTAACAACCTTACGCAGAAATGTGACATATTTTAATTTGTGACTCCTTTGATTGTAGAGGTAAGTTTGTTTTTCAATTTATTTTTCTTCAATAATGTTTCATTTCGAATTGTGTATTTTTCATCATAATTTTGCAACACATTCGACATTCAGCACGTGGTTTTTTTCAGTTATGTCACTATTCCTTATAAACAACAGCACCAAACTCCTTAATTGTCATGAACTATTTGAGTTGAGCCAATATTCTGGATTAATTTAATTTATGCACACCTGACTACTTTGCACTATAAAAAATAGGATCAATAGGCGAAATAGGTTAATAGAGTAAATTACGAAATTAATATTTCTTATTATTTGTGTCTCGAAAAAATGTTTACCCCAACCGGGACTCGAACCCGGACCTCTCGGTTGTTCGAAGACACTTATTCGAAGACACAAATAATTTTTAATATGTATTTGTTTTCCGTATCTATTAAGATACGCAACTTATTTATTAGGATTTGTTTTGGCCACCTGTTCGATCGAGTCATTAGTCATCGGGTATATGGGGCCTCCTGGATGTTTTTTTATATTAATTTCTTTTCCGCTTTGCTGGCGGTCGCCTGTTTAATTGAGTATTTGATGTTTCGTGGTTAAACCTCCACGGTGGCATTATTTAATAGAGTAAATTATGAAATTAATAGTTCTTATTATTGTGCTCTTATTATAAGAGACAAGTAATATTGTTACTTGTTTCTTATTACTTATGTCTCACATATACCGATCCCACTCAATCAAATGTGCTAAACGATTGTTTACACATAAAACGATCACCTAACCAGATCTAGCAATAGTTGTAAGTAAAACCAATACTAATTTCATTATAATATAATCCATGTCTTTGAAGTTGCCTGAAGATGCCTATGTTAAAATAGGCGAAACCTGTCGCAAAAATAAAACAAAATAAAGAAGTACAAATAAATTATTTATTTTAAAAGTTTAAGTCTTGGTTATTTTATTACGAATTGTCAAGAAAGTTTTATTTTTCTTAGTGACCTTAATGATAATATTTGAACATTATTTACTTGGAACAAATTGTAATTTAGTAAATAAACTACTCAGATATATTTTGAAAATATATCAGTTTTTTTAATAATGTCGTTTTTAGTATGAGTAATTATTTATGAATGTGTACAGTTCTTCGATTAATTTTGATGATCATAAAATATTTATTTTTACATTGAATATTGGTCTGAATTTTTATGAAATTTCAAATACCACATACAACA
The DNA here is from genome assembly GCA_009867245.2 of Adranes taylori. Lineage (NCBI taxonomy): Eukaryota > Metazoa > Arthropoda > Insecta > Coleoptera > Staphylinidae > Adranes > Adranes taylori. The sequence continues at coordinate 5,284 of WYDF02276979.1, read as the reverse complement.
ATATATTTTATAAAATTCTATTTTTTAGGTTTCTAATTTTTTTGTTCATATAATTTATAGAAGAATTTCTTTATGTAACGCATGTAAAATTTAGTGTCAATTTCTGAATGATTATGGATTACACAGGCATGCAGTTTTTCAGTTGTATCATGTTTTCTAAGTTTTGATGAAGAATTCCTATGAATCTTTGTGAGGCTGAATCCAAAAATGACTTTAGTTTCTTTCCACCATGTCAGAATTTTTTGCAAATTGCAACTTGTCAAAATGTCTTATATATCGAAAAAAAAATCACAAATATACGACGTAATGACAGATTTAAATACATAGGAAATGCTGTCATCTGTCGGTTTATAATGGAAACGAATCGTACCATCATAAACCGGCAGATCGTAGCACTTTCGCCATTAAACGTGTTGTGCATCTCAACTGGCTGTCAAATGAAGAAACCGAACATAACGAAGTGGAGTACAATCCTGGCAATTCTGCTCCACAACCATTCACACAAACTGAACTGAACGATTTGATTCGCGACTTACATCTGACCAAAGTGGATTCAGAATTGCTTGGTTGACGGCAATTCATGGAATACTACAATGATGGTGGACTATTGCTGGATGTTGCACCGAGATGATCCCAGAAGAGCACATGCACGGAAAAGCCTGAAACAAAGCATGACTGGTTCAAACAGACATCGACACAGTGACTAAAATCGTGAGTTTTTTATTTTCTATTACATTATGTCTATTACATAAGCCGCAAGTCTGTTATAAGCCGCAAAATAATACGTTTTATACTAAACAAATCTATTTCACTCTGTCATTAAGTCTCATATTTGTGATATTTTTCGACATATACTATATTTGGCAAATTGCGATTTGCAAAAAATTCTTACATGATAGAAATAAACTAAGGTCATTTTCGGGTTCAGCGCACCAAGATACATTGGAATCAATCATCAAAAGTTAAAAAACAGAACCATCGCAGGATAGTGTTATCAGCGTATATTATTTCAATTTATCGCGTCACAAATCTCTACTCCCCATAGTCCCATATTGTATACCAGCCGTAATTTAGATATTCATTTCTTTTTCTTTATAGAATATACCTTTACAGAAAGGGAAACCTGGATTTTCAGAACCAGACAGTGGATTTCCAGAACGAGCGAAGCAATGATGAAGAAATATGAAATCAGTTCAATTCGAACGTAATAAAATAAAATAAGTCAAGAACGTTTAATTAGAACAGTTACGTATTTTCTTTTTGTCCGGAGAAACCAAATTTTCCAAACATTATTCCTAAAACGTTAAAAATTATGCACATTACTTTAAAGGACTTTTTAAGAGAACAATTATAAGCCCCATCCTAATATTCCATTTTAGAATCAGTCTGCTTCCTCTAAACTCTATAGAACGTGACATTGCCAAGTTGTGGATGTATTCACTACAATAAAGGATCTTTATTTGGAAAATATTACTAGTTGAGTACAGTCGGTTTTGAACAATAAAAAAATTTAAGATAGTTGTTAGTAACGTCCTGTTTATTTTCCAATAATATGACAACCCTCGTGATTTTCTTTAAAACAATGTCAACATGAGGGGCTCTCATGAAGCCTCTAATAATTTTATACATAAAGCCGCCACTGACTTTGGCTTCACCTCTAATTTATACAGTATATGGTAAAACTATTTACTTCATTCTCCACCTTATGTGCACGCAGAATTTTTATTATGTGCATGCATAGGTATAGCGATACCTAGATGTATTTTCAAGCAAATCGTCAACATCGAGATGTATCATTTCGATAAAACTAAATCATTCGGTGGAAATAATATATTTATTTTAGTGTAATTTGCTTTAAAGTGTTTCTGAAAGGAACAAGTATCTTGTTTCCACCACCGCCTTCTTACAGCAACAAATATATTTAGAGACTTTAGTGGAAAATAATGACAGCGGAAGTGACAGTAATTTCGATTATGAGGAAGATTTTGAAGACGAATGGCTTCCAACCAATGGAGCTGAGTGTGATCAGACGTAGAAGATGTTCAGAATGCAACAAATTTCATTAACTGACTTAGACGATAATTCTGCTGGTATATAAGATAATGAAGGTAATATTGAGTAAATAGCGGAAATTCACAATTACAGTTTATAGCCGAAAATAGTACTATATGGCGAAATGTACCGCTTACAGTAACACAATTCAAAAACAAATTATATTGCGGCAAAAAAGGTCCACTTCATAACACTAAATGTCTTTCTGCTACTTTCAAATGTATGTGGATGTATCGGTTAACATCATAGGTCGTGAAACAAAGAGGAAAGCAGATCGCTTTTATGTGAAATGGAATATAGAAAATCCAAGTAAGACCCAGAAAAATCCAGAAAAAGTTGAAACATTTTAACCAGAGTGAATGTTACGCTTTATTCTGGGGCTTACATGGGGATTTTGATTGCTATGTGCGTACATCGTTCTAACTACTAAGCTTTGTGGAAGTCTCATTCCTATCCACTTTAAAAAGCTACAAAGCCCATTAACATATTTGGTGATATATACAGATTCATTCATTTTTTCAATGAAATCACCAGAACCCAGATATTACAAACAAACAAAGCCGCCGTAATCAGCGATATATGATAGTTGTTAAATACGAGTTTGTTATCCAAGGACATTGTTGGCAATTGCATCGCAGTAGACGAACAACTTTATCCATACAGAGGAAGAACTAGATTTACAGAGTGCGTGTTTTCCAAAATATTTAACTGGTTTGGAATAAAAAATTTCTGGGTTTGTGGTCTGAGTCTGGTCTGAGATATCTGGAGAATGAGAGCGACAGCTACCATACTCTCAGATATTTCTAAATATTGAATGTAATTTATTATTTTGCTTTCAGATCAGTGGACTTATCTGGAGGATACGTACTACGATATGTATACTCTATGATAACTCTAATAAGTATCTGAATATATTTCGTAGAAAACGTATTTACGTTTAAAGCAACGTTTTATATATTTTAAAATGTCATATTTTTATTACTTCGTGATTTTATGTATAATTATAATTTATATTTATTACATTGAGCCCATTAATAAAGAAACCCTCTGTACCAAACTGTGCAAGTAAAAAAAAACATCTTGTAGTAATTAAAATATTTGATAACGCAAAGTGACACACTTATATTATATTAGTATATGTAATAATCAAAATAAGATATGTGCAAACTAGCATAAAGTATTAGCTTGTATTTTTAAGAACGCTGTCATTTTGGCATGCGTTTAAGTAAGAAATCCATGGATGAAAGAAATCACAATTTAACATATATACAGGGTGTTTTTTGTTTTGCAAATTCTGCGGTCGATTTTCTCAGAAACTTAAGGATTTTCATTAAATTTCTTGTATCGAAAGATCCATTATTTAAGGTATTAAGCGGGTTTTAAAAAATCGCACATCTTAGCACCGGAGTAATTTGACCTAGAAAAAAGTGTACTACCCTAAATATCTTGGTTCCTATGAAAGTTGGAAAAATGAATATTGGGAAACGTATGTACCTCAATTTTGCCAGTGTGATCAACTGAATATATCCGACCGATTTTGAGCAATAAATTTTTTTTCAAAAACTTTTTAGTAACACCCTGTATATTTTTTACATTTCGTAGCCCTTGTAATTCTATTTAAAATGATATCACACATGATGGGTCTAACTCTTATCGTTTCAAAAATATTACCATTAATAACTTAAAATTTCGCAACTTATCGCCAAGGCAACCGATATTCAACAGACATATATATATATATACATGTGTAAGGCCTAAATAACAGCACATAGATGCAAAGTTACACGAAAAATATTTTACATTGTGAGACCTATAAGACTAAGGCATATAGCTTATAGGTGCTCTTGCAATTGAATAAATGTTGCTATCAGTGGCGGTAAATGTTGCTATCAGTGGTGCACATTAAAGGGCTTCAAATCATTTTATTCAGAAATTCAGTTTTGAAACTACAAAACAAAACGTAGGACTTCCAGTATATGAAAGATGGGGTGGCGATCACGTCCACATTTTATTTTTATATCGTGCCTGGTAATATCTAGTTTCAAATTTCATTTTCTATCACTCCTGTATATAATTTTTATATCAATTATTTTACATCTAGTTATATAACCACAAAAAATTCAAATCAAGAATTCCCCTAAATCCACCATATTGGATTTTCAAATGACAGCCGTCAACTTCAAGACGCTGTCAAATTACGTCAGGTTGATTTACTGCTAATCACATTTCAATATTTTCTATTCAATTTTTTTTAAACTCCCCTGTATATTATTTTTATATCGACCCTCATAGAATCGAATTACAAATCTAGTTAGAAATTTAGTTACAACTGTAGTTACTTTATTTTCATTTTAAATCTAGTTATATTTTTAAATGTACGAAACATTTTTTCATTTTTAATTCAAATTTCACGCCCTTTGAATCCCCCATCATCATCATCATCATCCCGGAAATGCTCTGTCGTCAGCCATATTCCATTTTCAATTGACAGCTGTCAAATCTTATCCAACCACAATTCAATATTTTAAATAGATTTTATTCAAACATTTTTGAAATGCCCCCTGTACATTATTTTTATATTGCCCCTCGTACTACAAATCTATAGTTACAAATCTAGTTACGTTTCATTTTAAATCTAGTTACTTTTTTATACACATCGATACACATCTAGACGCTCACGCCCCGCACGCACCAAGAATTAGAATTTTTCATTTTTTTTTAAATTTGTTTCAAATTTCATACCAGAAATGCTCTGTCGTCCGCCATATTAGATTTCTAAATGATAGCTGTCAAATTCAATGATCTGTCCCGGTGAGATAAGGTCCCGGTGGCTTGGTGTCTTCGGTAGAATCTCCTACTACTTCTAAATCTTAGAAAAATGCGGTTTGCCCCACACAATTTGTATTTACTTGAAGAAAAATGCCAAACTAGTTTACATTTTGACAAATGCATACATTTAAAAAAATAAAATTTCGCCTTGTGAAAATTACATGCAAAAAAAGGAGGACCTCAAAAGTAGACTTCTAACTGAGCTAGCGCTTTAGGATTGATCTCAAATGATATCGAAATAATTGGTGCATAGGACTAGAGCAATCATTTTTTGAAAAAATGAAGTGTAGTGGGTAAAAATGATTCTACAGTTGGACCACCATAAAATCTATGGTCTTGTTTCTGATCATCATTTCTTCCTTTATTGCTTTTAGTCTTGATTAAAAAAATTAGAGTGTCTTGA
>WYDF02276968.1:0-17498 GCA_009867245.2 Adranes taylori | reverse complement strand
AATTGAGTTATGTTTATATTGTTTGTCCTATTGTTTCCCTAGATAGTAAAAATTTACAATTGTAATCAAACAAATGTAATTTAAAATTACTTATTTTTGTAATAAAAAATTAAGACTTAGATTCAGAAGTGTAGCGCAGCTGGGGCTTATTTATTGTTAAAACTAGTGAATATAATAGGGCTAAAGGATACAACAGGAAGCTTTTATAAAAAAAAAGTATTTAAATCTATTTTATTTAATTAAAATTACAATTTTCGAACTTGACAATGATTTAATACAAAATAATAATGATTTATTTAACGAAGTAGTTATAAGTTTAGGAGTTTGTTTAAAAGACCTAGTTAAAAGACATGTGAAATGCTAAATAGTACAAATCTTTTTATTATTACATTATTAAAAGAATGTTTTTGCATTACCTAATTCAACAACAAAAAGTGTAGGGGACGGTGGTCCAAACTGATCGTTGCGGGCATAATGATCCCCCTATTGTTTTCTAATACCAAAACTGCCCTCTGTGGTTCGAGACGGTGACTACGGTCAGCCGAGTCGCCATGTTTAGACCATTGAAAGTGAACGAGGTAACATCGTTTTATAAAAATATTTATATAACGTGGTTTTTATGCTGCCTGATCTAAGGTAAGTGCTTTTAAACTATTGTAGCAGTGTTGTTATAGTAACAGGAACATTAAATTGCAATATATTTTATAAAAATACATAGTTTTGCATAGTGTTTGGCGAGTTTACGAAAATATTAAACAGAGCCGGCATCAAGTTACCATAACCTAATGCAATATGTACACTTTCGGGGTAAAATGATCCGGCATCATTTTGCCCGCTCGACTTTTTTATGTTTTTTTCTCACTGTAAAAATTTAAAACAACAAAATAAAAAGAGGGGGAAGGGGAATATTTCAACAAATGTTCAAATATCCTTAACAAATACTAAATCGTTTTATTACTTTTTTGTTGCAGATAAGAACATGGTTCAAAGATATAAAAGAAAAACTGAGAGGCAGTTATGGGACGAAGATAAAATGCGCAAGAAATAGAAGAGATTCGTCGTGGCTTAGCTTACAAAACTGCGGCCAGGAACTTTGGTGATGAACAGCTGATAAGTTTAAAGAAACACTAACAAGTTAGATGTTAATTCTGTTAAGAAACTGGGAAGCAAAAGACTACGGAAGAGGCATTGGTAGCGCATATATTTGACATGGAAAGCCATGGTCTCACCACTAGAGATGTAAGATCAAATGCTTATCAGGTTCCAGATAAAAATAGTATTGATGAACCATTTTCCAAGGAAACATGTCCAGGTGGCAAAGATTGGTTAATCGGTTTTCGCAAGAGGCACCCTCAACTTTCACTAAGATCACCTGAGTCAACATCAACGGCTCGCGCTCGTGCTTTTAACCAGCCTGTCGTGACCAAATTTTTCACTTTGCTAAAGACAGTGTATGATAAAATACAATTCACAGCACACAGTATTTTTAATGTTGATGAAACATCTTTCAGTACGGTCCTAGGTAAAAATTGTAAAGTTCTAGCTCAAAGAGGTAGAAAACAAGTTGACAGAGTTGTATCCACATAACGAGATATGTCTACTACTGCCGTAATTTGTATGTCTCCATCAGGTTCTTATGTTCCACATGGTTATTTTTGCTTGTAAGCGAATGAAAGAACAGTCGAAAAATGGTGCACCACCAGGAACAACATTCTATTGCAACGATTCTGGTTAGATGAAACTTGAGGCTTTTGCGTTGTGGTTTGACCATTTTCTTTCCTTTATTAAGCTTTTACAAAAGGATACTGCACTTCTAATTCTTGATGGACACCTTTCGCACACAAAAAACTTAGGTGTCATTGAAAAAGCCAGATGTAATTTTGTGACCATTTTATGTCTACTGCCACACACCACCCACAAACTTCAGCCGTTAGACGTGAGTTTTATGTACTCACTCAATCACTACCACGATAAAACATTGGAAAAGTGGCTTACTAATCACCCTGGAAGGGTTGTAATCATTTTCCAAATCTCACAAATCTTCAAAGAGTCTTACATGCAGACCTGCACACCACTTAACGCAATTAGCGGATTCAAGAAGATTGGAATTTTTTCGTACGACCCCCATGTTTTCACGGACATTGATTTCGCAGCTGCTGAAGTGACTCAGCAAATTGAACCTCAGAATGACAGTGTCCACGAGGAAAATGATGCGGTCCTTGAACAAGAAGTCAAAGATGAAAATAATGCGGTCTAGGAGCAGAATGATGAGGCCAATGAAAAAAGTATTGAAAGCAACGAGCAAAATGATGCTTTTACGCAATCCTTAGCTTCGGTTAATGAACCCTCGACATCGAGGGCATCAAGTGGTTTTAACATTCTGCCAAATGATGTTCATCCACTCCCTAAAATGGCACAAGAACGTAGTTCAAAATCAAGGAAGTATTGAGGCACAATAGTTTTGACAAGCAGTCCGTATAAAGATCAATTGTTGGAGGAACAACAGAAGAAGGGAAAGCTTTAAAGAACAAGAATAAATTGGCAGAAAAAAGTTTCAAAAGAAAAAATAAAAGGCGACGTGTGAGAGAATATACGAATAATAAAAGAAGAAAACAGCACAACAATGCCGAGGAATCTTCGGAGGAATCCGAAGTGGAAGAAGTTCAGAAGAATGTCTAATTTGTACCGAAAGATTTCTACAGTCTCATTCAGGAGAAGAGTCGGTGCAGTGCTCAATGTGCTACCGTTGGGCACATAATGAGTGTGCGGGAATCGATGTTAGTGACTGCGATCCATATTGCTGTGACTATTGTATTCACAATGTCAAAGTGAACAAAGTGCGTAAACATTTTAACTTGTAATGTCAACTTGTTTTGCGTTTTAATTCAGATTTTTTGTATTCTGATATTTTTTTAGCTGTTTTATTACAAAGCGATTTAAGTTTATTTTTACTATGTCATTTCGTTTAGCTAAATAAAGTAATTTTGGCTGTCGTTAATTGGTTGTTTTATTACGAAAAAACTCTTAAAATGCATCTAGAACAGGGATCATTTTGCCCAACGTACCAGGATAAAATGATCCTTTGGCAAACATCTATATTACAATAATCTCAAAAATGTTGCAATGTTCTCAAAAAGTTGCTTATCTATTATATCAAAAAATTGGTAAGGCAATATTTAAGTACAGTCTACCGACATTCCAAAAAAATATATTTGAAGTTCTTCTCTTGTATACTTTGCTTTTCACATGTATTTCTAGCTTAAGGGGATCATTTTGGGCCACCGTCTCCTACACATATTTTAAAATTTACTCTGCTCTGCACATTTCTACATTATGAAAGGCATGTGCAACTTTTGGTACCCTATATACAATTTACTACAAAATTGATTATAAAAATAACTTTACCCACTACACAACAGAAGCAAAAATCCTATAAACCAGAATGCCGTCCTATGTACAAAATGGAAATCTTCTGTTTCGTACGCCGGAAGCAGGTGATGGATTTCCGCTCGGATTACGACGTAGACGCTCCGAAGGTCGAATGAAGTCATATTCATCCGTTTCAGATTTACGATCTTGGAATCCATGTGAAGGACAAAATCGACAACATATTTTAGAGTTGATACGAATGAATTTCGCAAAAGTAAGCAAAAACATTTATTTATTTCAATATATGAATAATGCAGTAAGTTATTTTCGTTTAGTGCTTGAATATAGGTAAATATATTCCTATTGAGTCATTAATTCAAACTCTACTAGATAATAAAAACTATGATTTGGATTGTCTAAGAAAACTACTATGGTGCTATGAACAACTCCATCTAACGCCACAACAAATGCTGCATTTAAAACAGTTGGTAACTACATCTCACTTTTAACGTAAAGATTTCTTAATCCAGATAATAATATTTGTTCCTAATTCATTGTAGATGTGTGAAAATGGTTTAGCTGATCCTGATTCTAGTATATGCTTATGTTACAAGGATGTTTATACTTCAATATCTAAAACTGAATGGGACAAACTTCAAAGCCAGTTAAAGGTATCCAGCGAAAAATTATTAGTTACAAATCTTTAAGTCATGTAATTATTAAATTAATATAAAATAGAATATTATAATTTGTAAAGGACAAGACCAAGGAATGTGCGAAACAAAAAGATCTAGCCAGGAAAGCAATTGAGCAGCTGGAACAATTAAAAGATATTATAGAAGAACGCGATGAATTGAGACACCAGTTGAAGCAATCGTTGAATGAAATTAAATTATTAAAAGTACGTTCTTTTTTAATAATGTTACTGCAATAACGAGATATTAACAATTTTCTTTATTAAAACTCGAAATTACGTTTAAATGTTTATTAGCCAAACTAGTCAATATTTTACGACCTTAACAGTTCTGATAGTTCAAAAGTATTATCCACACTATCCACACTTTTACAGATGTTAAACATGATCATTAAAATAAGCCAAAGGCAGACAAAACTTCGAACTACACAAAGAAGTATCAAACGGAATAACTTTAAAGATTCAACAAGGATGCAGCCGGATATATAGTAAAACAAAATACAGCAGTTTCTATATATTGTTTAGAAACATAAATTAAGCTACTGTTTAAATTCAAAGCTAATATTCTGGCGCGATCCGTTTTATCATGAGCGCGTGGTACAACGCAAGTTATCAGTCATACATTTGTGTCCAGTTCTGGACAATGATCCAATAATTTTAGTTCTCTTGGAAATCCTCCTCGAGTAACATCCATGCCTTCATGATAATCTATTCTCAGAATTTTATGAGCAGAAACATCACTTCCAAAAAAATATATATTGGGGTAAACTTTGTAAGGTTATTATTTAATGTCTTCTATATTATTTAATGTCTTCTACTTATATATTTTTAATATCTCGTTATAATTAACAACGTACGTATTATTTAATTTGAAATAAAGAAGGAGTCATTAAATTAGAAATCTGGATATTACGCGTCTTGTGATATGGAAATTGAACAATTAGAATATGAAGTAGAAGCTTTAAAACGGAATAAGGGAGCAAGAAGCGCAGAATTAGATGTCATCACTAAAGAAGTGCAAGTATGAGTATTGTTTTACTAGTTTCTAATTCAGACAATGACATCTATATTTATCATTTCTTTACAAAACAAATAGCTCTTGCGAGATCTCTGCGCTAAGCTCAAACACATTCAAGCAGACAATCAACATCTACGTTCGGAAATCGATCAGCTTAAAGGGGAAAATAATTCTTTTAATTATAAGAGTACGATGACAACCTCATCATCGCATTCGCCGCATCAAAAACGGAAACGTTCTATTGGATCAAGAGAACTTCGCGAACAGCATAATGCAGTTATAGAAATATCGACGCGCAAAGAAACCCCGGAAGATGAAACGATCAAAATCTATAAGCAACAAGTGATTGAATTGACGAATCGATTGGGACACATCGAGGAATTGGCACGCGAAAGGGATCAATTAAGACAAAGTGTTACACAAATGGAACAAAAATTACAAGTAAGGCCCTCTATAATTTACTTAATTTATCACCTATTTCAAAATTTTTAGAAAGCACTGCCTCGAAAAGTAATGAAATAGGATAACAATTTTTTTTATTGTGAAAGCAATCATTTACTCATTACTAATAATAACGCAATTACATTAAATATTACTAGCTACACAGGTAGCAAAAACGAATACAAAGCAAATCATAAAAAAAATAATTCTAATATAGTGATATCTCTAGATATAAGACCGTCACACCTCACACTAAACCATCACCTTAGATCCTCCTTAGTCTTTAAATGAAAAGATCCATTAAAGATTTTCTGGTATCCAGTAATACAAGTTTTGTGTACTTAACTTCAGACACATGATAACCAATCGCATAGTTTCATAAAACGCTTAAGTGGGGAGGAGGGGAGGAGTTGTTAAAGAAAGAAAATAAGAGAGTAGCACTTCTGCCCACGCAAATGTAATTCTCTTGCATACTATTTTGAAGTAATATTCTGTGAGTGTCCCACTCGCAAGCACAGCTAACGGCGAGTCCTAGCGAGTCACAAATGGCGCAAACAAATATCGTGTTAATTACGGAATAAAACGGCCTTCGGAAGTATATATCCTCGGCCGCCAGATCAGTTTAACTTAAGACCGCACGCTGGAACTGGCCTTGTTGTTCCTCCGATCCTCAGTGGCTTACTGAAGGCACGAGTAGCTTCGAGTCTTGAGGGTAATCCAGTGGTTCTCATTCTTATAGGCAGCTGAAATAAACTTAAAACTAATGAGTGAAACAGCATTTACAATTTAACAAAATACGTCTATTGTTCTTCAAACAATATAAACAGAAAGAAAAATTAATGCACAAATAAATGTCAATATATGAATGTTAAATTAAATTGATGACGCATAATGGTGGTTAAATAAACAATACAATGTAGGCAAAACAGTACAAATCCATAATAATAATCAATAGCGGTGCATATAAAGCAATTCAAAGATGCGGTGATAAAACAATAAAACAGTGCGGGAAGCATATACAAATAGTCAATATCACATTTGGGAAGTCGAGTGGGAGAAGGGGGTGGCGGCAAATCTAACTATCCTGGTACAAACGGTGCGTACGTTATTAATACTGACACTAAAGCTGCGCAACATTTCGTAATACGTCGATGTTACTACTGCCGAGTGGTTAATACTACCCTAAACCAGAATCATACACCAACGTAACGCCTCGTGATACGTCGACGTGATACGTCGACGTTACTGTAGTTGGGATGTCTGCAATCAGTGTAAGCCAAAACTATTCACTCTGGTGTAGGGATATAAGAAATTATTGCCAGATGGGCAACACCCCGTAATATGTCGTTGTTACTGTTGTGGAGTGGTTAATATTAGGATAGACCGGAATCATATACCCATATACACGCCTCTTAATTCGTTTACGTAACTGTAGTTTGCTGTCTAACAAGTGCCAAAATTATACACTCTAGTGAGGGTATGTAAGGAACTATTTCCAGTCGAGCAACACCTCGGAATACGTCGATGTTGCTGTCGTCGAGTAACTAAGAGCAGTGAAAGTGGGAATTAAACACCCCAGTGGAATCATCATTGCAAGACTGTCGATCTGCTTGTTGTTTCGGCATGGCTAGCTTGGCTTGGCTGCTCTGATATTGGACGCTACTGCTGGATGGCTTTCTTCGAGTTCGCAAGATCAGGAACTAAATTATTATACCAAAAGCCTCGCTATTTATATACGAAAGCCTTTGTTCAACTTTAACTCCGTTATACGGGTCTATGTGAAGCCGTCACACGTTACTTTATTATGTGACACGGTATCTTCACTCAATCCTGTGTAAATCTCGGTATTAACTCTATCCTACGTGATGATGTAACAGATAATTCCATTCCTAGCGACATTCCCACAGTTTACACTGGAATGTAGTAGTCAGCAGTAATAGCGATCAGTTATGACTCGGTATATTATAGCGTACCAGTAATTAATATTATAGCGTACTTATCAATTCAACCAAACACACGCATCTAGCGTGAATAATTAGTCATACATATTATAATACATAGCGACAGTAAAGTAAGCGACAGGACACCTAATACACCGTAAGCATATCTAGGGTGTACTTTTGACGGTTAAATTATCGGACCACACGTAAAACGGCGAAAATTGGTGGCCAGCAAAACTGCTTCCAGATTGTATAGCATTTTGAAAAATGGCTCCAGATTGAGCATAAAACAGAGACAAACAATTATGATTCAGGTGTTTAGACCCCAATTGATTTATGGATGTGAACTCTGAATTAGAGGAACGGAAAAAGCTAAAGAACGTATTATTATAGCACAACACAAGTTACTTCGATGGGTTCTTGCCGCTCCGTGGTATATTAGAAATGTACAGTTAGTGAGTGCACTTAAAGCACCAGATATCATAGCACCAACAATCGAGCGGCGGCAACAATTAATACAAAGGCTTAAAAAGCATCGAAAAAAAGATATTCAACAATTAGCAAACAAAATGTAAAATAGGGAAAGAGTAAGAAAATAACAAGAAAGTAAGAAGGTAAGATGCAGTAGAAGTCATCTGTCAGCCCCAATGCTGACTGAGCGAGCACAGTACAGAAACATAACAAAATAAAGGTTGAGTTGGATTAAGAAGGTAAATAACAACAAAAACACAGTTCAGCTTTCCGTTAATATAGAAATAAATATAAAATTTCCCCAATAACATAAGAGGAATTATTCTTTAAATACGTATAATTAAAGCTGTATCAGTTCACTACATAGATGATAATAATAAATTGTACGGCAATGCTTTATTGTGCGGGAGTATAGATTTATTCGAAAACGATGTACAACAGTTTATTTCCGATTAAAACATACACCTTTATGATCTTTATTAACATGAAAAAATCGAATTAATTTGTTAGCATGTCATAGTAAGTTATTTACTTGAACATTTGTTATTTGCTAGATTAAAATAATATACTGAATTTATTCAGTTTCAATAGTCAAAATAAAATATAATATAAAAATATTTAATTCTTACATTATTGCATTATTCATGTCAAAGTAATTTATCTGTTATACGATTTTATTTGCTAAGCGATTATATGAAAAGGAGTGACGTAAACACTTTAGAATTTATTCGGAAAAACTAGAAAAATAATGGCCAAGACTGACTTGTATTCAGTCTTACATATCCTCGTAAAGAAGAAGGTGGTCTGCGAGCCGTCAAAAAAAGGGGGTTAAATCCCCACTTTCGGTTTCTCATGACAACACAGTCCATCCTTTCCTAACTAGTTAAATGTCTAGTTTCTATCCTACTTCAAATTCTAGACTGTTCTCGAAATAGCTAGTACGTTTGCCTCGCCGCGGTACGTTCAGTGACCCATCGGTCAAGCCCCAATCGACTGAAAGGTAGCGGAAACTACACCTGGTGCAAGTTTGTGACGATGCATCACGTTCTATTTATAGAATCTATATCTTTTGTATGTGAATTGAAATTAATCTAACTGTGGTGAAACCATTTTTTCGAAGCAGTTATCTATATTTTCCTCGCTGAATGCAAACGACTCCATCCGAAGGGACTCGTGAATAACGAACAGTACGAATCTTATTTATCTTTCTAGTGGACCTAACGTTACGAATGTATTTTATAAAGAATAGTTGAAAACAAAGGTAATTAAATATACTTGTGGTAGAACTAACTCTGGAGCGTTATTGCTTCCAAGAATTTGCGTATATTGAACCTCTACAATAGAATCTTTTGAAGTTGATACGATCATTGTCTTTCAATGCTTAATTTATTAATTTAAGCTTAGTTTCTTTGAAAATTTAACTATTTATGATTTGTACAATGAAATCTTGACAATTTAGATTGTGTAATAATTCCCATTGCTATAATATTTTCACAAGAATTCTCCTGTCTTTAAAGTCCATCCTGCATTCTAATAGTACAAATTTTTCAATCATGATTAGGAATATGATGGTCTAGAAAAAGAAATCAACAGCTTCCGTCAGAGATCTTCAATTATAAGCGATCTGATGGCCGAGAAGGATAGTTTAACGGAACGATTAGAGCAAATGAGAGGTTTAGAAGATGAATTATTGGCAATCAAGAGAGAAGCCGATCGGGTGCCATTATTAGAACGAGAAATTGAGAAATTACGAAATATGTTAGGTAACCAATATTTATTGCTTTTCTCGATAGAGAATCTGTAGTCCGTTTATCCAGCTGAGATAGCTGATCAATTATCGTAAAACTTTGTGTCTACTTCAGTCGTAACTCGCTGTGAGTGAATTTTTATCTGATTAACCGTAGTTAAACACAAATTGTTAAAAGAATATTAATTAGTTTGATTTAACTTCAAATTCCTGAATCGTTGAATTGATCACTTTCAATTTATTACGTAAGGGGAATTTAACATACGCTGGGAAAATTCCTGAAGAAATTTTCTAATTTAATTTTTATTAAAATATATTATTTTTATTATTTTTTTAAATGTAACTAATTTAAAGATAATTATTATTTCTTAAAGTGTTTCAAAGTCATTACCTAATAAAAGAAAAACAAAACTAAATGCAATTATAATATGGCATGCCTACGACATATTTTGCAAACATAGCTATTTGAACATACAGACGTATATGTAATAAACAAAACAGAATACGCATCGATGATATGGATTTTTTAATCAATATAGATCAAATAGGATTGCTAGATATTCAAAACCTATTTCATTGAACTGTAAATTTGTTATAAGATATTTTCTTTTAATGTCTAATTTAAACATTCTTATTCTTTTTCACAAAACGCGATTTTTACAATTTTCAACTTTATCATGCTTGTTTTTAATTTATTCTTAATTAATTTTAAGAATTAACGAGTTAAATTTAGCGTTATTATTAAGTACCACACGTTTTATTTTACCTAATTTAATATCCAGGAGTTACTTTAGTATATCTCAAAAGATTACGCAATGCTCTAAATCAGTTTAATTAAATTTTATTTAATTATTTTTTTATTAAATTAAATATTCAAAAAACAAAGAGCATATTGGTAAATTAAACCAGCTCTAATTTACAGTTACATAATCAATTATTTATTCAAGTTCAAGATTTCTTGTTTAATTCAATTCAAATATTTACTTTAACATTCTTCCAAGCTGCCACACTTGCGGTAGATTTTTTAAAGTTTATTCTCCCATTTGTTCATAAGTTTAAACATTTTGAAAGCAAACATTCTTTTAACATCTGGATTTGAAGCATGTACCAAATATATTTTGATATCAATTAAATATACATACTAAAACGTATGTATAACGTAAACAATTCTTAATATAGATCAGTAAGTAAGATTTTACATCGCTGAATCGTAAAATATTAATTTACTTATACTGAGACAGACTTGTTTTGTAATTTCAGCGTGACCGACAATAAACTTTTTGTTATCGTTTGCATACAAAACATGTTATCGTTTCTATGCATAATTTCTATTAAATAAAACATATTGAATCTTAATTATACGAGGACTCTGTAGAATGAATGTTTTATATATTTTCACTGTTCAATTTGATTGAACATCTAACAATCGCCAGTAATCGCGCGACTGACTTAGTTTGTAGTTTTCATATCTTTATTACAAAGGCATATACACCGCACACTACATTATTCATGTGACTACAGACAAATCAGCGCTAAGATGAAACCTGTATTTAATTAGCACATACACTGGGTAAATGGGTTATAACTGGTTACAAACCGCAAATAGTTAAGAAAGTTACGTAAATAGCTTTATTTTTTTTAGTTATTAATATTCTGTTAATGCAGAAATACAATAATCCATATTTCACAAGTACTGTGATTTTATTTATTCTATGTTACACTCCAAAGCACTAGAACCTTTTTATTAAAGATTTTTTAGTTGCTTGTAATTTAAGATATTTTTTTAGGGAATTCAAAATTACACGAGTATGAATATAATGAAATTGCATCTAGAGCAAATGAAGCAGATATGCTCCGCATGGAAAGGGATAGACTTCGGGATAAAGTTGATCAACTATGTAAATTTCAAGACGAATATATGAAGCTTATGGATACAGTGAAAGCGATGGATGCTGTTAAGTAAGACTAAAAGAAGCTATTAACATATTCTTCATACGTTTATTATTTTTCTTATTGAATCAATTTTTATCTTTCATATACCATATACGTACGATTACATATAGGATTCATGTTTTGAGAATTTTTTCTATTTCACCTTAGTACGTCTCTTGTATTTAAATCACTGCAAACTGTTAATACGTAATTCAAAGAGGGGGTCATAAGGAACAATTCACTCAAAAATAAAATTCAAAAAAATGTTTTCTAGCTCAAAGGTATTTTTTCAATGGGTGTGTGGACATCTGGATGTTCAAGAATTTCTCCTTACCTATGGGACCGATCTGGATGAAATTTGGTACACAGCTGCACACGATAATTCCTCAAAAGTGATTTTTTAATTTTTTTTATAAATTCAATATGGCGGAAATACGCCATTTTTTTCACAAACTAGGAGAAAAACGTTTTCGAACTAGGAGAAAAAATTTAGTTTTTAAATTTTGCACGTATATAGTACCTTGCAATATGCGTCGAATAAAAAAGTCCCATGTCTTTGTTATATATAACGCGACTTTGCCACGTTCAAAGTTTGAAAATATTTTTCAATATATCTCAGAAACTATAAAAGATAGGACATACAAATAAACTTAATTTTATAGTATGCCTAAAGCCCCTTCCATTTTATTAGAAACATTTTTTTCTACAATCAGAATTTAACATATATACAGTGTGTTGTTTTTTTTTTCAAAAACTTTGCGGTCCATTTTCTCGAAAACTTTCCCGGTAATTTCTTGTATAGAAAGATCTTTTAATGTTTAAGGGATTAAGCGAGTTTAAAAAAATCGCACGCCATAGCACGCCAAAATTCTACCCTAAATATCTCGGTTCTCATGTAAATTGGAAAAATAAAACTTGGGGAGCATATGTAAGTCTAAGGGAAATAAATTGAATACACTGAACTGATTTTGAGCAAAAAAAATTCTAAAAACTTTTGAATTTTTACTTACTAACAATATACAGGTAAACTTTTGAATACCTGTATATTGTTATACATTTTGATAACTTTGTTTTATACATTTTGTGATTCTCTTTAAAATGATATCAACAAGAGGAGTCTAACTCTAATGGCTCCGAAGGTATAGCCTCTAATATTTTTAAAACTCTTTATTGGTTACCATAGTAACCGGTGGTCAACATATACGTATGTTACGTATGTTAACTGAACAAGTAGATAGAAGAAATGTTATAGGAAATAATATTGTCGTTTTAGGAGACCTATAAGACAGTGTTCCTGCAATTTAATAAATCTTGTTATCAGTGGCAGGTCCAAATGATAATTTTGGAAGGAGTTCAAACGGATAATTTTATTCAGAAATTCAGTTGTAAAACTAGAAGGCTAAAATTTCGCTCGCAGATAGTACATTATATTTCGCTTCGAATTAAATTAGTTCAAACTCTTCAATTGCTGACACGCGACGCGACGCAACGCAACGCGATGTTGCCACGTTTAAAGTTTAACAAATTTTTCGATATATCTCAGAAATTATAAAAGATAGGATATTCGAATAAACTGTTGTATAGAGTACCTAAAGCTCCTTCGATTTTATTGGAAACATTTTTTTCTTCTAAAATTACACTTTAACATACTTACAGGGTGTTGTGATGCAAATTTTGCGATTAATTTTCTCGAAACCTGTTGTAATTTTTTTTTTAATTTCTTGTCTCGAAAGTTTCTTTAATATTTAAGCGATTAAATGAGTTTACATAAACACACGATTAAACACAGGAGTAATTTGACCTTCAAAGAAAATTACGCTACGTTAAATATCTTCGGTGTCTGTGAAAGTTGAGAAAATGAAATCTATGGAACATAAAGACTATAGTACTTCAATTTGAACATTTGAATATATTGAATCGATTTTGAGCAATAAAAAAATTTGAAGTGACTCCGGACTTTAAAAGTCCAAGGCAGTCTGGCGTGCGAAGCACGTCAGACTGCTCTGTTAGAAATTTTCCAAAAATGAGGAGAGCGGTAGCAGACCGGAGCTGTTCGCGCTGTAGGCAAATACGAGGAAAAAGTTAGTCAAGAGCGGCCATAGGCCGCGGGAAAATGAACAACGAAGCTTTTCGCGTCATAGACAAGTACGGGAACCGGAGGTTTCATGTTTAGGCGATTTAAGGGGTAAACGATTTATAGATTACGCAGTTTTATTTAATTTTCCCTAAACAACTATTGTACTAATAGATTTAATAGACGAGTTATAAAGTGACAGTCAAAATTTAAAGGTTGAACTTTTGTTTTATGTGAAATATAATGAAACGAATGACTTCCAGTATATGAATGTTGGGGTGGCGATCACGTCCACGAATTTTTGTTTGGCTTTAAGATATGAACGCGATGTATATCAGCAGCGTGCTGAAGAACTGGAATCACTAGAAGATGAATTAAACCGATTGCGCGCGCAAATTGCGCAAATGTCACTTGTGGCTGGCGATCGTGAGGCGCATCTAATGCGCATACATCATTTGGAGCATGTCATAGCCGATCAGGAATCCGAAATCAATAAACTCATGGGGAGTATTGAATTAATGCAGAAAGGACAAACTGAAGAACAAGTGAGTGATATGTGTATAATTCTTTTACAATTGCAAATACTAGTATAATACAGGGATTGGTGATAATATTTCAGGAACCTATGTAAGATATTTCACATGTAAAAATTTATAAACCTCAATTCGGCATAATTTCAAAGTCGTTGTAAAGTATATTTTGTGCTCAATTCATTTAGTAGTCCGACTAATTACCACATCATTTACAGCATCATCAACAATATTAGCAAAAATGTTTAAAAACATCCAAGGTGTTTTATAGTGCGCTCCCATTACTATCTTGAAACCCACAAAAATAGACGGTGAAATAGTAAAAGGTATTTTACAATCCAGTAAAATTATGAAAACAAATGCATGGTATCTTTTAACGTTTTTAAATAAAATCTGGAAAAATTATTTTTCATCATTTTCTGTTTTGCCTTTTGAAATTTAATTTTCAAAAATATTTAAAAGAAAACGTTTTTACTGATACAACATTGCCTTTATATCTAGAAGATTAAATGACGTTTCGATATGACATTTTACCTCCTCGAAGCTACCATCAACTTCATTTTTTTACATTAGTTTTACTTGTAGTTTTTTTTTTTAACTACACTTATGTAGCATTAATTATAAAATTAAATTGAGGTTTTTTGTTTTCAGTGGCCTGTGATCTATCACGACAAGAACATATTTGTGTTTTAGTTCAATGTAAAAGTTATTAATAACTGGGTCGGTGAATAATTATTGCGGTTTTTTCTGCGACATTCTTTTTTTATTGACATTTTTTTTAAATTTGTTTTACGAAAATAATCCTTTCTTTTCAGTTAGTGAAAATGCGTATCGAGTCATATACATATTCGCCATATTGTGATCTATTACTTCGAGAGAAATTGCACTACAGTACTGTCATTTCGCGATCTCAACGAACTTTTCGGCAAAAGAACAATCAGCAAAAACCAAGTTGGAAGATGGTCCAAAAAGTTCAAATCGGACAATACAAACCCCACAGATGAAGAAGGAATACATCGACCATCAAATTTCTACGACCAGGTATTTTTGGTAGCAGTGGAAGAGGACGAAAGCTTGACAAAGAGAATGTGGGCAAAGACTTCGTGTGCAAAGATGACGTGTGCACCATTCGACAATCGTTCGTGGTCTCAAAAGTATGGAAATTGACTGGGTCCCCCTCCCCACGAACTCTCCGTCAACAACAAAGCCTAACATGTTCGAAGTTTCACCCATTTGTTGCAGTGAAACGAGCAACTTCTTTTCTGAGGAATCTCGTCACTGGGGCTGAATCGTGGCTTCTCTCCAAAAACTTCAAAAGAAAGAATGTTTGTATTTCGCCAGGTGTTTGATCCAAAATAATACCGAAAGGCGTCCACTGTAAGAAGGTTTGGTGGGACAAAAGCGGAATAATTCCTTGGGAAATCATCTCAAACGGGATTTACTATTGGTGGAATGACGACGATGTGGATTAACAGTAGCGGATTTAGGACAAAAACGGAAAGCGCCTGACTCAACTTGACCGCAATCGGAAAGAAAAAACTGCACAAAAAGAGCCATATCATCTTCCGCCATGACATGTTGAGATTCGTATCTTCGAATCTATCGCCAATTAGGGCTGGGAACTATTTTCTCATATGCCATATTCACCCACAGTAGCGCCTATAGACTATGACGTTAATCGTTAGCTGAAAAATTAGTACGCGAAAAACTTGGATGATTAAGAGTGCATTACCTCTAAGAACAGCAACTTCTTCGCCCATGGAATCGACCGACTGCCAAGCAAATGGAAAGCAGTAATTGAAGTAGATGGTAAATATGCTCCGGAATATTTTTTTAAAGATTTTGTTGTTAACTGGTGTTATTTTTTTTTTCGTTAAATAAAATTTCTTTTAACAAAGCCGCAATATTTATGCACCGACCCAACTCTTAAACATGAAATGATTCAACACAAATAAAATTATTAAATCCTTGTGATTCACAAGGATTTTCCAGAAGAATGTGTGGCAGAATTCACCCGGTATTGCACCCCATAACTATGTTTCCTAGACTATTAAATAAATAAAATAATCTACGTTGTGACATTAATGCCACAACCTGTAACTAGATATTAAAACTCGGTTTAACCAAAAGAAAATGGTATACGTTTTTACATTTCTTTAATAAGCTTATAAAAATTTGATCTCAAAATTTATTTGAAAGAAAAAATAATGCAACAATTAATTTAATAAAATGTACATTATTAAAAAATTATTTGCAGAGATGAAACATAAAATATCTCGTCCAAAGTGCAGATTAATTATTGAAACAAATTGCACGTGTGTTCACATTGTACAAAAATTATTGCATAAAAAAGATGCAACCATTAATTTTACAAGTTCTAAATAATTCGTAAAAAACTTTGAATTAAAACTTTTGGAAATTTTACGTCAATAAAGCTAAAATTTTAAAAACGAATTCATATGTCTGATGATTCAGTTTATGGAAAACCCAAAGTAAGAATTAGGATATTGAAATTAATACATTAATTAAAGTACTCACAGCTATAAATTCCATTAAGCTTTATATGGTTTTAGACATCTTGTTCTATTCTGATTAAATAAGTTTTAAATAAGTAAAATAAAAAACTAAAATGCTAAAAGAGTATTTTAGTGTCAAACATTTGTATTGCATTTAAATTTCAACAAAATTGTAATTTAGCTAACAAGTTGCATTATTTTTTCTTTTGCAGATCAAAACTCAATCATGGACCCGAATGCGTGTAATGCAACAAGCACAACACGAGAGTTTTACATCAAAACTGAAACTACCCGATTATGTCTCATGCCAATGTCTTCAGATGCACGGCTATTGTCATTGTGACACATTTGAAAGTTACGAACGATTAATATCGAGATAAAAAGAAATCGGAAATCAATGTATTGGATTTTAAAATGATTTGTAAAATAAATTATAGTTGTACTCCGAGAATATAATTGTATCTTATAAAATAAAATATATAGTAATATAAATTCATTTAGAAAATGTTTATGTACGAAACTAAAAATAGTTAAATTATTTTATTCTACAATAGCATTGTAATTATTTCAGCGAGGAATATGGGAGTGGCATAATATATTTTGTAACGTAATCAGGAGCGTAATAAGTACGGTTTAGGCACATAATAACATAAGCGAAACTCCAGAAAAAGAAACGAAATTAGAAAGATTAGATTAGATTAGATAACCTTTATTGGCATAATTAATTCTATACAAATAATATACAACTATACAAATAACATATTTA
>WYDF02276957.1:0-17499 GCA_009867245.2 Adranes taylori | reverse complement strand
ATCACCAGCTGGAAGATTTGGTTTAAACTTATTAAATACATGGAGATTTTGGAACACTTTGTTTTAATTAATTAAAATGTGGACTCCAACACTGAAATGTTTAATTTTCGAAACAAAGGGAACTCAAGGGAATTAAAAAAATTTATTCAATATTAAAGAATTATTAAATCAAAGAAATTTATTAAACGAATTAATTAAAGGAAAGAATTAAATGGAAAAGTTATAAAATATAGAATTAAAACTAAAACTAATTGTATCAACTAATTATATGAAGAACATAAAAAGTTAATGAATTAAAGAGATAAAAGAAATAAAGGAACTAGAAAAATTAAAACAACAAAGGGAACGTAAAGGATTGAATTTATTAATAAATGAAGAAAAGAATAAACATACGGAATTAAAAATAAAAAGTATTTAATAATTTAAAACAAATACTTAAGCAACTAAAGGAATAAAAGAAACTAAAGGAATTTAAAGAAATTAAAAGCATTAAACATATTTAATGAATTAAAAGAATTAATTTATTAATAAATAATTGAAAAATTAAAGGAGCAAATAAATCAATACAAAAAAAGTTGAAAACTAAGGAATTGAAATTGGAAGAAATTAATTGATAAAGAAACTAAAGGAACTTTAGGAAAATATAAGAACCAAATCCAGGAATTAAACAAACTAAAGAACTAGAGAAATTTAAAGAATTTGGGTAAATCATTTATAAATGAGGAATTAATAAATTGAAGAAATTAATAACCCGACAAGAATTAGAAAGTAAGAAATTATAAGTAAAATACATTAATTAAACTAAAGGAAGGAATTGACAGTTTTAGTAAAGGAACTAAAATAATTAGATGCATTAAAGATACAAATTTAATACCAGACAATTAATAAATTAAAGGAATTAATTAAAAGGCAGATTTAAAAAGCAGAGCTTTGTAACATAAGGAATTAAAAATAAAATGAATAATAATTAAGAAAAATAATTAGGAAAATAATTTTAGAATTAACTTAGTGAATTAAAGGTATTAAATGAACAAAAGAAACTTAAAAAAATTAAGAAACAATTTCATTAATAAACACTTAATAAATTAAACGGATTAACTAAAGGAAGGAATTAAAAGAAAAAAGTTCAAACATAAGAAATTTCAGTAAATCAAGATATAACACATTTTAATAACAACATTACATAAATAGCACAGAAAGACGGAAGAATCTGGCGGCGACCGAGAACACATATACAACCTACAACGTCAAACAAATTAGTTACCATCCAAATGTCTGATGATGATGCTGGAGTCTCCAAACAAGTCACGGGAAATAGTAAAAATAGTGACTGCAGTACCTACCATTTATCATTATTTAACATAAGAAATGCAAAATACAGGAAATAGCTAATTTGATGACTGGATTTAAAAAAATATTAATTTATAAATTTAAATAATTAATTAAAAGAAAGAATGTAAAGAAAAATTTCAAACATAAAGAAAATGAACTAGGAGTAATTAACTAATACATGTAGGAATTAAAAAAGTGTACACGTTAATAAACTAAAAGAATTAATGGAACGAACTAGATGAATTAAGACTACAGATTTAAATAAAATAAATCATTAATAATGACTTAATAAATTAAAAATATTAATACAAGGAAGGATAAAAGTTAAAACTAGCAATTAAATATAAAGAGACTGAAGGAATTAAAAAATAAATAATTAATAAATTTAAAATAAATAACTGAATTAAAGGAACAATACAACCTTAAACCTCGAAATTAAAGCTTTAATAAAACAATTAATCTATTAGTGTGGAATTAATAAATTAAGGGAATTAGTAATTAAAGGAAGGAGCTGGAAAGTTATTAGTTAATTATTAAAAGCATTAAATCAATTAAAATTAAAAATTAAGAAAATTAATTTATTAATAGCGCAATAATAAATTAAAGCAGTTAATTAAAGGAAGGGACCAAAAGGAAAAAAACTTAAATATAAGAAATTAAAGGTGAAAAGAATGAAGGTATTAAATAGATTAATAATTGAAAGAACTAAAAAAGTTAACGAGTAAAAAAACTTAAAGGAATTAAAAAAATTATTAAATAAAATGAATTAATAATGAAAAAAACTGACAACTTTTAGAAAATATATGAACTAAATGAAGGAATTAAACGAACTAAAATACTACAGGAATTAAAAAAATTTGCGGAATCACTTTATAAATGAAGGATTAATAAATTACTTAAACAAAACAAAAACATAAGAAATTAAAAGTGAAAGGAAGTAATTAAATTAAACAGCATGAATTCAAAATTAATTAAGAAACTAAAATAATTAGACGCATTAAATTTATTAATATGCAAATAATAAATAAAATGAATTAATTAAATGGCAGCATTAGAAGAATAAAAGTTAAAATTAAAGGAATTAAAAAATAATTAATCGTAATTTAAAAAGAGAATTGACAAGATAATTTTTTTAGTAAATTAAAGAAATTAAAGCATTTTAAATGAAACAAATGGAACTGAATGGAATTAAAGAAATTAATTTATTAATAAAGAATTATTAAATAAGAGAACTTAATTAACGGAAGGAGTTAAAGGGCAATGAATTGAAACAACAAATTAAAAGAAACAAGAACGAGCTAACTAAATGCAGGAATTAAAAAAGTTAAATAATTAATTAAATGAATTAATTAAAGGAAAGAATTAAAACGAGAAAATTAAAACATAAGGAATTAAAACTAAAAGCAATTAACTAACTATATAAAGGAAATAAAAATGTTATTTAATTCAAAAATTAAAAGAATTAAAGGAAGTAAAGAAATTAACAGAGCAGCAATGATTTTTTTTCAATAATAATAATTTAATTAATTTAAAGAATGAATTAAAAGAAAGAATTAAACGGAGAAAAGTTAAAATTTTCAGAATAAAAAGCAAAATCAATTTGCTAATTAAATAAACGAATTTAAAAAAAAGTAATTAACAAATTATAAAAATTAAAGCAGGTAAATGAATTAAAATAACAAAAAGTTAAACGAGTTAAATTGAAAGAATTAATTTGTTAATAAGGAATTAATTTGATAATAAATAAATAAAAAAATTTACTGGTAATTAAAATAATTAGAACAAAACACAAGCTTTCGGACTGAAGTATGAAAAACTCGGCAGAACTTAAGAAATGTTAAAGTTCATTAAAAAAGCCTAAAATGAAGTAAGTTCAGAAGACTGAGAAAATTTACCACAGTACATTATGAAGGAAAACATTTGACTTGATAATATTGACAATGATGACAAGAGTCACAGTTTAACAGTGCCGTCTAGTCGCCGATTTTAAAAGCCTAAACGACTACCCTAAAAGATATACTAAAATATAAAAAAATAAAATATAATATACTAAAATTACGTGCAATTAAAACTTTACTTATACATTTTTCTGCGTTCATAGATCTTTATCTTGTTATGTAAAATACAAAAGAGAAACTATTATATGCCTTGGTAACACACGTTTAATTTTTGTAGAGCCTTCTTCACTTTCAACGACACATTTTTGTTTTTAGCTTTTATAGTTGAACGCATGTTTCCTTCTAAGTATCTTCCTAAGTTCCTATAATAATACAAGAGATCTTGTCACTTTGTATAGCAAAAAAATCAATGTATAGCTACAGACCAAAGTATATTTTCTAACAAAGAATCGCGAAAAGATACTTGAAATGTGCTTTAAGTTATTTCAAGATACGATGAACAATAATAAGATAAAAAACAGAGACGTGCATTGTGCTTTATTTATTGAATTATGAAACTTAAAAGTACCATTGCTTGAAAGAATAATTAATTACAAAAACTACATTAACTTCGTTGAAATATTTTGTTTATGTAACAAACATACTTGACGTGTAGTTTATATAATCAATGTACTTATATATCGTAGTTTTATTTCGCTTATGTAGTTATTGTAGTTAATGTAATCAATGTAGTGTAGGTAGTTAATGTACGAATTAATGCTTATTTGTTTTTCAAATAATTCAGCGGTTAAACTTTCGATTTATTTGGATTATATATTCTTAGTGTCAATGTGTCTGACGGAGGTCTTTCATAAAATGAATCCTTGAAATATTTTGTGTGAATTTGGAAAATTATTTATTTCAGAAGAACTTTTCTAAAATTTTAACAACTTCATTGAACTTTGATTCAGATGAAAGCGAAGGCAAGAGGATAGCTTTAGTAATGAAGAATAAAATAATAAACCTATTTCTGAAAATTAGAAAAATTTTAAATAGCAAAATAGAATTAAATACATCCCATATCAGAAACTTCGAACGAAGGCAAAAACAAATTTCGTCTTGCATCCGATCAAAGACTAGCAACTGACTACTTGAAGACACAAGTTGACATATTTAAATATTTTGTAAATGAAGATATGAGAACTATCCTTATTTCTATATTTATGAGGCTACGTCTGAAAGTAATTTGGAATACGCTTTCTAATAATCTTAAACTGTTGAAAGAGCTGTATTCAAACTAGAAAAATTTTAACAGGTTCATTGTAACGTTACTTTGTAACAATTATTTTAACAGTTATTTTATAGCGAATATTTCAAACTATTAGTTTGTAATAGTAATTTGGGAAAGTTACTTTTTAACGGGTTTATTATAACGGTTACTTTGTAAAAGGTACTTCGTTACATTTACCTTAACATTTATTTTATACAATTTGTACCGGTTTATAAGTAATAGTTTCTTTTGTGATAGTTATGATCTAACAGTTACTTCTTATAAAATATTTTGGATTCATGCTTTGAACAGTTTTTTTATTTGACATTAGTACATCTCGTGTAATCACATCACTGCACTGCGGAACAACGTAACGTAAGAAAAAAAAAATTCAAAAACTAGAACAGATTATGAAGAAATTTGGCAAGTGCACAAGAGTTCAGCACAATTGTGATACTTACATTAATTATCTAATACCAGATGGCGTAAATGCACCATTATAAATTTTTTAGTGAAAATTATTCAATTATTCAGCTGCAAGGATGAAATTATATGCACTAACACCTTATGTTATGCATCTAACGAAATTAACCCCTGTTTGTATCTTCTACAGATCCACCTGCTACAAAATAACTGTTATGAAGTTACAAATTTACAAGGGTAATGTTTCATAGTATGCGTTAAAGGCTAAGTGTTAAAAAGTATCTGGTTTAAAGTAACCCTTCCAAACAGAACATCTACGACATAACCGTCTCAGAGTAACCACCAAAATATAAGTTTTACAATGAAATCATTTAAAACAACGCTATTTTGTGTCCTTATACTAAACTTAAACAATTTCTAAAGTGCACAACTTATTGTACCTCACGAATGATTGGTGAATGACAAAGGATAGAAGGTTGAGTTTGCAAAATAAAGAACACATGAATATATGTTAATTTGTAATTTTAGCAAAAAGTGTCTTTAACAAAATTGGAATAGCATTAAGTAGCGTATACAATAAAGTTTACTTGAGTTCCGTACGTTTTATAGTTTATAAGATAAATAGAAAAATTTGGTAAATTTTGAACGAGGCAACCTCACATTCTGTAGAGGATAGAAATATGGGACTAATATAGGCATAATATAAATCGATATCTGTTACAAAATAACTGCTATAAATTAACATCAAACACTTTTCAAGGTGAATTTTATGTAGTAAGCGTTAGAGACTGAGTGTTACAAGTACCTGTTGCAAAGTATCCTAAAAACTGTTACAATAAACAGTTTCAGATTGACCATTGAGAAGATGAGAAGAGATGATTAATTTGTATATTACGGTTGATGATCGAAAATAAAATTTAAATTTTATTATCGTCATATAACTCTCAGTAATTTTTAAATCTGTTACGTAGTAGCGCTATACTCAAATATTTTAAATTTGTTCAAGCCATATAATCAAATCATAAAAACTTATGTATCATCGAAATTTTCCCCTACTACAGAAATTGTAGAATTACAGAAAAGAATTCAAATAAATAGATTAAAATATTTTCCTTTCGTATCAGTTGAACGTTTGTAACTAAACCTTTTTCATTTGCTAAGAGTTTTTCAACTATATAGAATTGGAATATCGGACTTGAAATATGGAATTGAAACAATTCATTGTTTGGTTAAAAAGGTGAGCGCGAGATGTGTTTAAACATACGTTTGATTATCGACGTTTGATCTCTTGAAAGTAAACATAATTTTTTGGTGTAAGTAACTGGTGCAACAAATCTTACAGAAAACCGTTAGATAGTAACTGTTACAAAACTATCTAATTAATTTCTACAAAACAATTATTTCATAGTTACCGACACAAAAAAACAAACGTAAAATGTAACAAATAACTTAAGCCATGCGTTACAATATTTTAATGTGTATGTTACAAATCACTGTTATCCAGCAACTATTCAAAACAACCAGTCACAGACTATCTACTCTCACAGAAAGTTATAGCTAACTATTAATCGTTAAGAAGTAAATATCATAAAGTAACAGTTAAAATGTGAACGCCATAACTCACTTGTAAACAAGAAACCGCTTTAAGATAATCGTTGCAAAATAATATCTACAAAGTAAATGGTTTAAAATAAATGTAACTAAAATAATTTTCGTTTGTTAAATAAGTTTTGTAAAATCGATACAAATTTTCCAACGTAAATGCTACATAGCAAGAAATATTGCACAGTCGCAATATACTTACACATCAACTGCAATTAGTTGTTACAAAATAGCCTATAGTAACCGTTACAGGAAAAAAATCTGAATATTTTTCTTCTTCTTCAAAAATTTAAAAGGCCTTATTTTCAACGTCTGTACAGATGGATGTATGTTAGAGATTACTTTTAAACTACTAAACAGATCGGGAAGAAACTGTAGGTAGCCGCACAGGGGATCAAGATACTTTCATATATTTCTAAAGCCAAGATGGCGGAAATGCGCAATCTTTTTAAGTCGAAAATTCAGTTTCTAAGCTGGAAGGATGTAATTAAGTGCATTTTTAACACAATATATTATGCATCTAACAAAATGTAGCCGAAGTCTCTATCTGCTACAGAATGTGACTATCTCTATCTGCTACAGATTTATAATTTAAGCGGCTAGCCGAGTTTAAAAACAATCATGCAAACTCGGAAGTCATATGTCCTTAAAAAATTATACTACCTTAAATATCTCTGTTCCAATGAAGGATGGACAAACTGAATTTTAGGTATTTATATAAAACAAACAGACATCAATTTTGCCGATATAAGCAATTGAATATAGTGAGTTGATTATATGCAATAAAAACTTTTTTGTAACAGCCTAAATATTTTTATATATTTTGATTTCTTTTCTCTTTGACATGATATGAAATATGCAGGCTGTAATTTTAATGGCTCCAAAGGTATATATATATATATATATATATATATATATATATAGCCCCTACTATTTTAAAAACTGCCAGTGCATACGTCATAGTGAAAAGTCAACGAATAAATACGCATTATACTTGAATAATAGTAAATAGAAGAAAATTTATGAGAAATAATATTTTACGCATTTGGAGATATACAAACTGGTACTCCTTCAATTTAATCAGTGGCAGGTCAAAATTATAATTTTGGGAAGGGCAATGCTAAGTGCGCTTTTCTGTATGGCTATATGGCTACAGCTATGTTTTGTGGTAATCGATTATTGCCCTAACAACTGTTATGCTGATTAAATTTAATTGACGAATTTTAAGATGACGGTCAAGATAAGTAGATCCGTCAGTTTTTTATGCAAAAGATGATAACACTAGATTCTTCTTATACTATAACGTGTTTTTATTTCTGGGTAACCAAGTGATTAATAGTGAATGCAAATAGCAGTGAAATATCAAGGATCACCTTAAGAGCCGTAACTCAGTTTATCTAGATATTTTACTACCTGTTAAATAACGTTAATGTTATAAAAAGTAGTTGCGTACATGTGTCCAGTGTAAGTACTTTGGAGTATGAGGGTTTCATCCTCAAGGTACACCATTCTTCTTGGCTCAACGCTGTATTTAAATGAACAACTGAATAATATATTACAAAACAATAATTTAAAAAATATTCAATATTTTTCCTAATGGCTTGAACAATCGTTATTTTGCAACGGATACTATGTAACATTTAGCTTGTACCTGTTCTGAAGTTATTTTTACTTTGTGAATAAATTTGTAGCAGTTTGTAAATCAAAATTTATTTTGCAACGACTGTATTAAACGAATAGTTTGCAGCAGTTATTTTCCACGATTACCTTATAAATACTACATTGTAAGTGCTACATTATTACGATTACTTTATAATGGCTATTTTGTAACGTATTTTGTTTAACGATTAGTGTGGAACATCTGCTTTCGAACATTTGTGCCAGTCTCTAAATAAAGGTAATTTGGTAACAGTTATTTGGGAGCAGTTACTTATTTTTGAAAATGTTATTTTACTTTGTAAGTCATCTTTCAACGTATACCTTGAAACATGTTTTATGTAAATTTCAATTTGTAATATTAACTTTCAAAGACTAAGAGGTTCGTAACAGTTATTTTATAAACGTTATACTGTAGCAGTTAGTTTATAATAACTAAATTTATATCTATTAATTTGTTCCAGTAGTTATTCTGCAATTAATGTGTAAATTCCGTATCGGTTGCTATAGGTTATTTTGTAGCAAATACATTATTGTAGTTGCTGTGCATTTGGTTTGGGATTGTGCAATATTTACTTGCTATGTAGCATTTACGTTGTAAAATTTGTACTTGCTGCTAAGTAACGGTTACTTAAAAAAAAAACTCGAATACTTGTTCTGTGGCAGATGGTAATTTCTATAAATGTTGTTTTGAATGATTTCTGGGTAACAATTATTTGTAACGCTTATCTTAAATTGGTTCTGAAACGGCTTTTTTTGTAGAAATTATTTTGTTACGTACTTTTGTAACAGTTACTATCTAACGGTAATTTTGAAAGAATTGAAGTGCTTTGAAAAAGTTCTTGTGGGTTGTGTTGTGTGTTAACGGATACTGTAAAATGTTTACTCTGATGGTTAATGTGATATGGTTACGTATACCATATAATGTACAATGTCAACACGATCAAACGTATGTGTAAACGCAGCTTTCGTTTATTATTAATCAAATCAATCAATCGTTTCAAGTCTATATTCTATATATTTGAATGACTATCACCAAATGAAAAAAGTTTAGTTACACACGTTCAACTGATAAGGGATCGAAATATTTTAATCCATTATTTGCGCCTAATAATAAATTTAGTTGAATTCGTTTTCTGCTCCTTAGAGGAATTTGATAATCATTATTATGCATTTATCCAATATTTAATGCCATCTATTTGTAGTAATGGAAAATATCGATGACAGATAATTTTTTATGATTAGTATGCTTGATTTGAACAAATTTAATATGTTTGCATATAGCGCTACTATAACAGATTTAAATATAATTGTAGCACACTACGATAATTCTCTATGTGGTTTTTTGCAATATACGTACTAGAAAGGAAGATTTAAATATTATTTTTGATTATCCACCTTAAGATACAAATAAGTACTCTACTCTAGAAGTAATTTAACAAGGATATACGGACATCAAATGGCGCTATTTTAAGAGATTTTATTTTCAAAATCATATTTCAATAGTTACCCTGAAACGGATATATTGTAACAGTTTTTAAGGGTTACTTTGGAACAGGTACTTTCTACACGTAGACTCTTATTACGTCACATTTACCTTGCAAAATTTCAAACAGTTATATAGTAACAGTTAACGCCTTTTTATTATGCTCCTAACAATATAACTACCACATCTCTATCAGCTTCAGGACACAACGTTACCACGTTGAAAATTAAACAAAATCTCAAGATATCTCAGAAACTATAACAGATATGACACTAAAGTGAAATTTGTTGAATAGGAAACTTAAAGCACGTTCAACTTTGTTTAAAACACATTTTACTAAAATTACAATCGACCACATATTCATTGTGTTCTTTATTTTACAAGCTCTACCTTCTATCTTCTAATACACTAAGTTCAGCACTTTAGAAATTGTTTAAGTGTGATATATGGACACAAAACGGCGTTATTTTCAGCGATTTTATTTTAAAAGTTATATTTTAGAGCCTGTTATATTGTAACAGTTCTGTTTTGAAGGTTATTTTAAATCTGGTACTTTGTAACACATACGCTCTAACGCTTACTGCGTAACATTTACCTTGTAAAAGTTATAACGGTTAGTTTATAACAGTTACTTTGTATCATATTAATATTTGTAATTATTATTGTGAGTGCATATTTTGTAACAATTATTTTTGAACTCTTACATTAAATCAGTGAATTCGAATAAACTATTACTATTAAATATTTAATTTTAAAATTTTTTATTTTAAGTTTTAGAAACATACCGTTTATTGTTCTAACAAGAGGCGAAACAATTCAACTACTTCACTGTTTTTAAATTGAGATAACGCTTTTGTTTAAAATGCAAAGAAGGAAGTGCGCACTTATTATCAAAATATTATGAAGTGTCTCGTATTGTTTGGGTTGTCTCATGTAACCAATGAATTTTACCTCAAAAAATTTGAAGTATTAATTCAGGATTAGCAAATACATTTCTTCCTTTCATAAAGTATAAAATAAATATTAAATTTTCAAATTAAAATAATTGAGTTAAATTATTTCAAAAAATTTACTTAAAAAAAATTATTTAAAAAAATTTTTTATTGTACCAAATTGCAAGGTATTGCAAACATACTCCATTTTTTTAACGTTCAGCCAAGGATGAACAAAGGAAAATTGTTGCAGAAATTTTCCAACATCAATTTCATTAAAATATGTTATTATCTTATTATAGTCGAGGTGCTGCAGTGACTTGGAGTATTCGTCATAAATGAGTTGTCAGTTATCAGATTATCAATGTTTCTGGTCCGGATATGAATTATTCGACAGGAAGTTGTTGACCGGAAGTGCCTTTTTCTGGACAGGAAGTGATCACTTTAACTTCATCAACATCTGTTTTATATAGTATATACAATACATCATATTTTAGAATCCAGCTTATTTTTTATGCAAGTGTATACGCACTTTTAGACTTCATAAACGTTTCAGACTCACCATCTAGGTCATCAACCGCAAATGCGTACGACTATTGTAAATAGATTTCTATTTGACTAAAATCGGATTACAATATATCTGAAAGCATTATAGTTAAGACATAGAATTCTTCAAAAAATTTTAGTACACCGCTGTACATTATTTCTTTATCGATCCATATTTATAGTTATAAATGTTGTTACTTTTTGTTTCTAATCTAGTTACAAATCTAGTTTCATTTAGATTTAAATCTAGTTATAAATCTAGTTACTGTTTAATACAAATCTAGTCACTTTTTGTTCTAAATCTAGTTATTTTTTCGAACCAAAATTTAAATTTCGCGCCAAATTTTGATAACCGGAAATGCTTCGCGTCCGCCATGTTGCTTTTATAAGTGACAGCTGTCAATGAACCGAAAATGATCTTTCATTGACGACATCAGCGTCATCTTGAACGAGTTAAAGCATGGCCTCGGATGGGTTGGTGGGTTGTTAGAGTCGGCGGTCGCCTACTACTCAGTAGATCTTGAACGAGGCGGTATTTACTAAAGTTTATCTGTACCACCCTTATTCCACGTAACTTAAGAAACTGCGCCATGTAGAACACTTTGCCGTACATGCCGCATGATTTTGCGGCTTCTTTTCACTTTCAAATACCGCGCAATCTTCTGTGTTGCTAGTGCACTGTTTTCCCTGCACTGTTTGCTCCTCTAGTCCGCATCTGAAACATAATTTTGCCCTATCAATGCCGGTGCAGTTCTCGCTACTGTGTCCACCATCCCTAGCACCCTCTATTTGAATCCGTCATCTACCAAAGCTTGCATCGAAGGAGCCCTATTTTCACGTTGCCCGCGGTAGAAAATGTCCGCGCTGTTTCTACTTCTACTGGCGCAAACGCAACTTGGATTCAACGCAACTGTAGCTAGGATGCAGCTTATTTTGTCCAATTCCCGTTTTATCTGAGCCTTCTGCTAGCGACTTAAGGACCTAGTCCACCTCCTCATGGGTACTAACTTCGTTCAGACCTTTTACTTGCATTCTGACCTTTTCTATCATAACTTATACGGCTCGAGTGGGACCTACTTCATTTTGCAAAAGATACCATTAGTTTCTCCGTATTTTTTTACTCCTTTTTTGAACTCGGTTATCAACTCGCCTGTTTTTGTCTTACTGATGGATTGCTACATTGCCGAGATCTTGAGGGTGTCGTCATTTTTATTCTCTGTGAGGAGTTTAGCGTAGGTGATTCCCTTGTAGCTCGCTATTTTAAGCGCTTCAGTTTTCCGCGGATTAGTAGCAGCCTTTTACACGTCGTGCTTTTTAGTTCTAATGGTTTGTTTTCGGTGCCATTTGTCTCGTTTCGTCTGGTAATTTTGGCCGGTTATTACTTGTGCATAAGTCCTTGTTTCCCGTTATAGGTTAAACATTTCTATCATCTTATTACTACGTGAGTTATTTATTTTAAAATTTTAACACATATATTTTCTTTTTTTTGTTGATTTCATATATTCTTATTTATTTATAAGAATAAATGGGTTAATATATATCGTTATTATTAAGCACTTCGCGTCTAATTTTAACCTAATTTTAACATCCATGAGTTACTGCAATATATTTTCATAGATTGCGCAGTACTTTAAATCAATTAATTTTTAATAATACATTAAACCAGCAGTATTCAAGTTTGATTCAAATTTAATTATTCAAATTTCATTTTTATTTAATTACTCAAGTTTCAAATTGTTTTTGTTTGTTTTAATATTTTTCCAAGCTGCCACAATTGACAATGTGAAAATAACGAGGTGTGTCAATATATTTTACTTGCAAACATGTTAAAGGCGCTTACCTTTCCTTTCAATTTATTTGTAGAAAACTCGCACAAAGCATCTGCGTTGAGGAACGTCCTTAGTACCCGTGAAGTAGTCACTCCGAAAACGAAATTAAAATACGTTTGTTTCAATATAAGAAATCGGATTTAATTACAAACAGACATATGATGATACAAATATTACTTCATACCTAAAGGTTCTGAAATACCAATTGTGTTACACTTAATTACATTTTTATATTATTTGATCAAATCATTAACGCCACACCCAACAGACAACTATCAACAATATACCAAAGCTGCCATGACCTCCTTTTGCACGTCATCTTCGTCGTCTGATTAGGCAAATGTTGAAATACCAACTTCAGCTTTGAACAATTATCAATATCGGGAAGGAAGTTGTACCACTTTGACAAGCGCGTAAAATCCTCTCATGGAATGATGTTCTTCGATATCTCCGACTATACGATTTGAAACGCTTCTGCCCCCAAGAAATATATTCGCTACATAGGTCAAGTAATTTAGCCTTTTGATGTACGTAGCTTCACAATGTTCACAAGTCCATCTGGTTCGGGAAATGTCTCCAAAACGCGAGTGAGGGGCTACTACAATTGCTATTGAATGTCGTGTTCCGCTTGTATCACATCACCGAGTTTAAGATTTATAGACATTGCTTCTTTACAAGTTGACTCAAATACTCTTTTCGAAATCTTGATCTCAAATCTTCGGTAAATCTTTAGCTTACACGTAAACGCTTTACTAACCACACGCAGTTAAGTTGATTCAAGACCGCCACAATCTTGCAAGAACATTGTGGGTGTCAAATCTTGTGAATTTTGAGACACGTAGATTAGCAGATTAGAATTTATTATAGCCTCAACATTACATGGCACTATCGTCCACTTTTTATAATACCATAACCATTAAAGCAGTACTGGTATCCCTTTTATCATTCTTGTGAGTCGCACCTAGTGTCCTTCCCAGTATGCAACTCTGGGTGGATTAACCTGCTGTTGATTTTGTGTGCTGCGTAAGTCGAAAGGTTTTTCCGGTACCGACAAAGTTGTAACCGCTATTTCATTACGTAAACTAGCGGTTGAATATAAGAAAATTCATAGTTGCCTGCACAGGCAATAGAGGTCGTTATTTAAGTTGTCTAGGACCTAAGAGGTGGAATTTAGTAGTACGAAGAATTAATGAAGTTCGGTGTTGGGCACAAAATGGTAGTTACGAGAGGTTTACGACTAATTTATCAAGCACAGTTAGTTATCTGTTTATATATTTGTAAAAATCCTTATCCATTTGCTTTTGATTATCAGTTGTATCTTTGAGTTTTAAGGTTATAATGTTTTGTCCTGGATTACCATCCCTGACATCACATTATTTTAAGTATTCATTATCGATCAGTATCTTGGAATATTAGTATTGCTAGCTAATACAGAGTGTAGGGAATGTTGCACAGCTGTAATTTAATGTTGTGGTCAGGTTCTGTTAGAGTCTTATTGTATACTTATCGGCTAAATCTGCTCTGTTGAATTGAGGTATGGGAAATTTGAGATATGCATCATGATATACATTGACTAATCTTGTAGTGTCTTGTTTTACAACAGTTACTCTGCTCTTAGGGTTGTATTGTAGTCAGATTGTGTGATACTGTATGGTGTAATTTAGTTTTCGAGTATTATTTCCATATCTAAGAAGATATTGGCACTTAAAGGACTTCGAAGAGATTGACCACAACGTCCGAGAGAGGGCATCGTTGTCTCTGACTATAGGGATATAAGGTGATGTTTAGTTAGATTCTATAGGGATATAAGGTGATGTTTAGTTAGATTAGTAATTTAGAGTTTCCGATATGGGACTAGATTGTGTTTGTAATTTTATAGACGGCACTCACAGGGCTGCAGCAGAGGCACGCGACGCTGCTAATGGGGAGCGTTAGCATTAGTTACAAATGGGTTAAATAAATATCTTACTTAATATAGAATTAGACGGACGTCGAAAATCTGCCCTCGGTCGCCAGGTCAGTTTAACGTAAGACCGCACGCTGGAACTGATGCTGTTCGCTTACTGAGGGCTCGGGTGAACTCGAGGCTTCTGAGTTGCCTAGGTGTTCTAGATCAGTGAAACGGCATTAAAGATTTAACAAAATCTGCTGTTCTTCCAGACAAAATAAACAAAGAAAATGTTAATGCACAATAAAGGAATGAAAATATTAAACAAATGAATAAATGTCAAATCACGGAATAATGTTGGTTAAATAATAAACAACAAAATAAAGCAAAATAGCCTGGCGGTTTATATACAGCAGTGCAATTGCGTAATAACAATAAAAGAAACGGCGCTTAAATGTAAAACCGATGCGGTAAGCATCCCTAAGTAAGCAGGTTGGTGAGGTAAGCAGGTTGGGAAAGACTTAGTAAGAGGCGTAATGCCGCGAATCACTTACGTCACATAGTCCAGTGCCTATAGCTGGCTGTAGAACATAAACCAGGTGTATACAGATAAGTAAGAAAACGAAAACAATACTGAAACGCGTAACGTCGCGAATCACAGGCATCATGTAGTGCCTACATCTGCAGTAAACCACAAGCCAGTAATATATACTTTAGCTATAGGAGCAGGTTAAAGGAATAGGTAGGATGACAAACAAAGCTGTACAAACGCATGCAAAACAGTGAAACGGTACAAAGACGCTTAGATGCTGACGGCCTATTGCGGAGCGCTGTTAGCTCTGTCGCTACTAAGGGTAGGCTGCTATAGCTGCTTCTCTTGAGAACTCGGTGAGGGGATCTTTAAACTATTTTTTGTTTTACGTAGGAAGTGGAGAAACCTTCAAAAGGCGAAGGATGCCCGTTGCATCCAACAGTGTGGGATTTTTATCCAATAAAACTCCATTCCCCGTTGGGATTGGCTTTCAACGCTCACAAATCTCACTTTTATATACGGAGAACTGTAATTTTTAATACGACACGGTTTCTCACAGAAAACTGTGTATCCATAGAAGCTTAAGTACAGCCTTATAACAGCGTATGATATGCGAATAACAGAAGTCGAAGGGAGTCTCACACATCTGTGTGCCGAGCAGCGGTCCAAATATCAGCATATATACGTACGTTACGTATGTTAAGCTTTCATATACATATCTTTTTTAGCTATCTCTCTCTCTCTCTCTGATTC
This sequence comes from Adranes taylori, assembly GCA_009867245.2. Taxonomy (NCBI): domain Eukaryota; kingdom Metazoa; phylum Arthropoda; class Insecta; order Coleoptera; family Staphylinidae; genus Adranes; species Adranes taylori. Next base: position 1,373 of record WYDF02276957.1, on the reverse strand, counting down.
ATACATTCGGATAAACTACCAAACACTTCCCCACTCCTATATTTATGTGATGTATAAGAGACAATATGTTATAGATATGACTATTTGTTTACGATCGTAATAGGAATAACTAATTCTTAATTAAAATAAATGCGTTTGAAATAATATTATTTAGCTAGAACGGATAACGCATTTTAATTACTAGCGAAAGGAAAATGTATTTAATAACGGTTGCAAAATAATACATTTTTTGTTTTGCGTAACACAGGCAGAAGGTTTTCATATTCATACCGGTTAAATGTACTTATTCAAGTAGTTTAATACATACTTAAGGGATTAATATTTTTAATAGTAACTGGTACCGTTACAGTACAAATCCCGCATGCATTTGGTTTTTGATATCAACGTGAGAAAGGGCCTAAGGCAGTCACTAGTCGCCTCTCGATTTCTTTGGAGTCGGAACATTGCTGTGGTTGATTTATGACCAGCCGCCAGACTGTCGTAGAACTTGCTGCATAAGTATATTTTTTTAACCTGATATTTCGTTTCCTATTCATCGTATAATTTAGGCGCTTCCCGCAATTTCCTATTGTTGATTTTGTGAACTTTAAACTGAGATTCACCCAGAAACCTCCTACGAAACCCCGACCTTGTCGCGGCGCGACAACCTTCAGTGGGAATTCCCTCAAGATGGATGTTACAAAGTTAATCTCATGTTTAATATATACAGCTTTTGGACGTCTATCCTAGCAAGGAAACGTCGAAATGCTTGAAAAACGCTTCCGTACTCAAACTTATTATTAGTTCCATGTGCACGGCGCAATAGCCAGCACAAATAAAAAGAACAATGCATGATTTCTGTCCATGTTTGAGTTACTGTTATCCCGCTAAATCTATTCCAACCACATGATAAACTGAAACATCGTGGACACGATTACGTAGCAAAGAATGAGACACTGTACTTCATTATCTGCCCTCGAATCTTTTACAACGTATACAAGTTCCTCAAACTCTTCTACCTGATTTTCGATTTTCCAATATCCAGAAATTCTCTTGCAGTTTGATAATCAAGATTTAAACTCCTGCAAGGCAATTTGCTTCATGTGTTTACCTTATTAGCATATCTAACAGGACCTGCTTTGACAGGAGCAAAATCGCAAAGTAGAATTCATATAAATTATTTCTTCTAGTAAACTTGGTAACTACTGTAATAAGACCAATGTTGTCACATTTGGTTTGAAGATTTCCATATTAATGATTACAAAACCTCTTTGGAAATATTCCTGGTGTATAGTTCTAGTAGTAAGAGATAGCGGGTTCTGATTATCCGCCAATCCGCCAAGACCTTGCCTTAACTCGTTCTAAAATAATAATCGTTCCGTGGAACGGTATTT
>WYDF02276946.1:0-17499 GCA_009867245.2 Adranes taylori | reverse complement strand
CAAACTTTGCCATTTTTTTAAAGACAGTTCGTGTTATTTTTAATTTTTTTGTCTTAAAAGTTCGTTCAATCTTTAAAGGATTGAGGGCACTTGAAAAAACGATCAAAAACTCGGAATAATTTGAAATTGATAAAATTTCACAACCTTAATTATCTCTTTTCCTCTGACAAATTTAAAAATAAAAGTTAGGGAACGTATACAACACAGGGAGTTTTTCATCAGAATAATTTCATTTATGGAATATATTGAACTAATTTTATGTACTGAAAATTTTCCGCTGTCTATATAATTGTCGAAAATTGTCACCTGTCTATATATCTTTACACCTGTATGTAAGATTATGCTTTTTAAAACGAGATCCAATATAGGTGGTTACTTTTAAGAATTTCCTAACTGTAATTTATTAAAACTTTGAAATAATCCAGTCACTTAGGATATATACAGAAACATTTATTTCCTTGCGTAACAAAATGTGCAAGGTTGTAGAGGAATTATTTGAGATTTTACGAAATATATGAACTAAAACCACTGCAGTTTAATAAATCCTATTCTCAGTGCCCGTCTAGATTGCAAAGTTAACCCCTCCCCTAAATCCAAGATTGATTAATTCTTTAAAAATAACATCTAAATGAATATTGTCAAACATATAATTATTACTATTTCAATCTAGTCCAACAATAAGCTTATTAAAAATAAAGCATCATATTAAAAACCAGCAAGTCAATGTAGTAATGCATTGTGTGCTTTATTATATATTTGATTTTTAAATGTACGGTATTAAATTCAAAAGCGTGAGGAGCCTCACTGCAAAAGCTGTGCATTTTTATAATAGCCTAATTAAGTTTTAAGCTAACATTTGAATGTTAATCTAATAAAACGTTAAATTACTAAAGCAGTTGTAAGATACCACGATTGCTCGGTAACTAAGTGGCCTAACAATGAAAACGCAAGTTTTTTTTGCAAAAAACATTTTATTTCTAAATATAGTCTCCTGCTCGCTCAACACATTCCAACGATATTCCAAATTAGCAATGCCTTCATTGTAGATCGATGAATTCAAGTCCTCGAAGTAGCTATTTACAGCAGTGATTAGGGCGAATGAGGCACTAATTTAAAACCCAATTCATTAACTTTGGCCATTGCAATCGCTGACATGTGGGCAGACGCGTTATCCTGATGGAAGCATTTTCTTCTTTGCCAAATGAGGTCGTTTCTCTTTGATTTTGTCGCTTAATTCTTGCAACAAATTGGCGTAATACTCGTCATTTATTGTTTTCCCCTTTTCTAAGTAGTCGACCAAAATAATTCCATGGGAATCCTAGAAACGCAGTTGCCAAAATCTTTCCTGCTGTCAAAACAGTTATTGCCTTCTTTGGTGGCGGAGAACCTTTGTGTGTCCATTGTTTGGACTGCTCTTTGGTTTCGGGAGTGTAATGGTGGACCCAGATTTCATCGACTGTTATGAAATGGCGTAAAAAGTCCTTCGGATTACAGCGAAAACGTGTCAAAAGGTCGCGAGCAACACTCAAACGATTCAGATTTTGCTCCGGTGTGAGCAACCGTGCACCTAACGCGCCGAATATTTTTTCATTACCAATTCCTCAGTTAAAATTCTGTGCACGGTCATTTGAGATACCCACTATCTCGCGTACTACGCACTATCCAATATGTCTGCTATCTCGCGTACTTTTACTCGGCGGTCATCCAAGACGATACGGTGGACTTTTTAAATCATATCCGGGCAGTAGCAGTTTTTGGACGTCCACTGTGAACTTCATCATTTGTGCTCCATGCTTAAATTCGACAACCCAGTTTTTAACCATTGAAAACGAAGGAGCGGATTCCAATAATGTTGAATCCAGCTCTCCTTCGATTTAGATGGGTGTTAAGCCTTTCAAATGAAAGTACTTTAACTCAGTTTTTTTCATTGTTTAGAAAATCACACAAGACGTTCACTTTGGCGTACTGTCAAAAACAGATTCGCTCTGTACTGTAATATTTACCATATGAAAGGGCGATAAAGAAGATTCCTGCAAATTCGCGCCATTTCTGTGTTAGGCCACGTAGTTACCGAACAATCCTCGTATCATTGTCAACGCTAAACAGTATATGAAATACTTTCCAATATATACCTTCCAATATATGAAATATTGGATGACAAACCCATATACGAATATTTAAAATATCGTTCCCTTTTACTAAATAAGATTTAAATGCACGCCATTTTACATACACAAACATTCCATTATTTGTCTTCGGCATAAGAATAATGAGAATAATGTACAAAAGGCCTAGAAAGAGACAGAAATATGATGGAATTTTTTTTCTAAAAATAATCGGATCACAAAACCATTCTGTGCAAGAAATCTCCAATGTGTTCTTAATATAAAGCAAAAAAAAATATTAAGAAATTTCATTTAGTTTTGACGGCTTTTTAAGAAACAGGTGCATAAAATCGCAGCCTTAAAAGTTTTTTTAAAATTATTTCCTCCTTGTTATTATAACAATTTTAACAGTAACTGCTTATTAAAGAGAAAAGAGCCATTTACAGTAAGTACATATATAAAAAAATTATATTTAAACTGGAGCAAAATTAGAACGAAATGAAGTAAAATCAAAGATTCCTAGTGTGAATAATTGAAATTTCAAGAAAATTACCTTCTGTTTAGGCGGATGTCTTGATGATGATGTTGTTGACGGCGTAGCGTGATGATGTACTTGTGGTGCCGCCTGCTGGTGAGTACCTGCATGATCCGTTGGTTTACCTTTTGAAGCAGCGGCTTCGGCAGCAGCCGCAGCAAGACTCGCTTCAAATTCGTCCAGAGCGGCGGAAAAGTGTGACGGTGAATTGCTCGCAGAACTGCATAGACCCAAAGTTGTAAAACTAGGCGTATTATCTAACCTAAAAATGTATTAAAACGCTCAACCATTAATATTTAAAATATGAAGCAAATGTATTTATCCTTTTAAGCTAAAATAAGCTCACGAAAAAATATTTGCTCGAAAACAAATTATTTAAAATAGTCGTAGCCAGAAACTTTGTATCTTATACCTTTTTAATTACCTAATTTTGAGGTACGGTAAGAAAAAATCAAAGTAAGGTAAAAATGAGTTTAAAGTTTAAAATAAAATCACTTACCACTTATTTATATCTTTAAGAGTTTGTTCGGTGGCTAAACTAAGCGCTTCAAATTTAGCATCACCTGCAGAATCCAGAATTGTATCTGGCTGATCCGGTGCTACATTTATTTCATTATCATCCATAATTTTATGACTAACTTTAATTTTATTTGATTTTCCACTTTTCGTTTGATGTTTATTCGAATTCTTATCATTTTTATTTGACTGAAAAAATTAGATCATTATTTTGTTATACACATTGAAATCATTTAACAAAATATAAATTACACATTTTTACAAGTGTCATGCAAAATACTCTTTAGAAGTATCTAACTTTATTTCAAAAAGTTTTAAAATATTTAAACTTCAAAGTAGTACAAACTTTTCTCATATTTATAAGCATTCGAAAAGAATCTAGATAATACTTATGTGTCCACCGCAAAAAAAAACTGTTGCCTGAGGCTGTTATCATAATGAAACCATTTTATAAAAGTTTTAAATTATAGAAATCAATTTTTCTAAAATGGTTAAAAAAATCTATATCTTATGTTACTCAGTTATCATTTCTGAATATACACTTAGTCGAAAACACAAACACGATAATTTTTTTACCTTCTTTTCATGTATTTAGTTTTTATTATATAAAAAACATGTGAGTCCCTACCAATTTGATATGTATAATTTATTGACTGGGCGTATCAAGTTCTACATTGGTTTCTCTTTTACATTTAAATTCGAGTTATCGAATTCGAATTCATTTAAATTCGAGTAACTTATTTTGATCACTATCTGTTAGAAAGTATTTGAAGTAAAGCTCATAACAGGGTTTCACAAATTGAACTAATCCAGAGCATTCGAGAAATACGCCGGAAATAGCCCCGGCGGTCGATGGCAGTCAGAAAATGCTTCTACAGTAGTCAAGAAGTAAAACACATTTTTTTTTCTTACACTCAAATCATTGATCTTATATTATATTTTAATTAAGTTTCTTCATTGTTCAATAAAATCAAAAAGACAAATTCGTGACACTCATACCAAACGACCTAAACATTAGATGGTCTCTCGACATTAGATACCAGCGAAATAAGAATAAATATATCAATTAATTGAATAATTATTCCAACACAACGAAGAAGCATATAGAACTATGTATACCACATTCTATTGGAAACATATACCACATTGATATATACCACTAGTCTTCGGTCTAACACAGAAGTTACATATGTTCATAGTTAAATATAGCGTGACAAATTCAAGTATGTGCATTCCATTGTATTCTTTTCCTTTCTTTCTCCTAACATTAATCAAGCTTAAATCAGCTCAGTAAATCAGACAGTTTCAATGTTTTCATTTTTGTTTAATCGTTTATTTGGAATTAAAAGTAAAAATATCAAATTATAGTAAATTTAAATTCAGTTTGATTATGAATATTTCAAAATTAAAATTAAAAAGATCAGAAATAAAAGCTTTTATAGAATTTTCAAATAGATTTGCTAAATTCCAAGAACTTTTAAGTCATTTTGATAACATACAAGATGAAACAGAAATATCTCAAGGTTCAATTGATGAAACTGAACGGGAAAGTTTCAAAGCGACGTATTACTCTACTTGTGCAACAGCCGAAATAGAAATTCAAAAACGTAAATCAAACTTATCTATTAATCAAACGCCACAGCCTTACGGTAGTTCAAATACAAATATATAGAATATTAAATTGCCAACTTTACATTTATCCGTCGTTGCTGAGGCCTATGATAAGTAGAAACATTCAAAGAAACTTTGAAACATTCAATTCAATTATTCACAATTCAATTATTCAAATCTCACTAACATTCAGAAATTTCGGTACTTAAGATCGAGCTTAAAGAATGAAGTAGGTTCATTAATACAATCACTATAAATTAGTCAATGTAATTATTTAATTGCATGGCAAATGCTTCGAGCGAGGTATTGAAACATTTGCGCTCATTAAAGACATTAAAATTACCAAGTGACCAGTGGGTTTATTAATTATATTTTTTGTATCATCAAGATTAGATTTAGTCACACGTCGCGAATGGAAATCCTACAAATGTATCGGTGAATGGTCTACATTCGTAAAATTTTCTATTTTTTGCGTAAAAGTAGCAATGTAGAAAAGTTTAATATAAACAAGTCATTTGAAAAGTCATCAAACAATCCAAAATAACCATTCAAATCAAGTACGCATTCAAACGAATTAGGTCATTCATCTTCATTGGCACATTCAAATACTAGTTGCGATGCTGAGCAAAAAAAAAAAATTTATTCAAGTTCAAACAATTGCGTTTCTGAAAATGTCACAAAACATTCAACAATTCTTAAATCTTGTTATCCACAGCAGTGGTAAACGTGTATGATTCTCAGGGACCCACTTATTGCAATTAACAAAACAAAATATCAAATCTACAATCAGTGGAATCAATCAAACCATACTAACGTTAGAATATAAGACAGAACTCAAAATGAAGTCATGTGTCTCAAACTACACTACTTCTTTATGTTGTCTAGTATTGGACGCAATAATAAGTTCAATTCCAGCCACTTCATTTAACCCAAGCATTTTAAATATTCCTCAAGATATTTCATTAGCTGATCCTTATGTTTGTGAATTTTCAAACATTGACATGCTAATTGGTTCCAATATTTTCTGAATTCTTATTCAAACAGGTCGGATTTCTCAGGAAAAAATACATGCCAATATTACAGAATACAATACTGGGGTGAAATTTTGGTGGAACTGTTCCAGTTCAATCTACAGGTCACTGTAATAGTTTTTGTGCTATTAACTCGATTGAATCTCAGTTAAACAAATTTTGGTCAATTGAAGAATACTCAAAGCCTCCTTTAACAAAGGAAGACAGATGTATGAAATTTAAACACCACTATAAGGGATTCAGATGGCCACCTCATTGTCTCTGTGTCTTTTAAAGCTAATATTTCGCACTTAGGGGACTCAAAGGATCAAGTTCAGTCACGTTTTTAGCTTTGGATAATAAACTTCAAAGACGTCCTGAATTATATCAGCAGTATTTTCAATTCATGCAAGACTATGTAGATCTAAATCACATGTAAAAAATTAGAGATGAAAATCCTAAAAACTAATCGATTGTTTATTATCTTCCACGTCATTCTAGAAGATAATCTTCCACGTCATTCTGGAAAGTTACAAGCAAAGTCCACATTATTTTTGACGGTTCTGCAAAATCATCCAGTGAAGTATCTCTTAATGACACTCAATATATATGACCTCCACTACAAAACAATCTTTGGTCAATTCTTATTCAATTTCGTACCTACGAGTATGTAATAAAAGCAGACATTAATAAGAGGTTTCGACAGATTTCTTTAGCTGAAAGGGATCGGGATTTTGACAGAATTTTGTGGTGCGAAAATAGTGGCGAACCAATATAAATTTTTCGCTTAAATACCGTAACATATGGTACAAGTAGCGCACCATACTTGGCAAATCGAGTCCTAAAAGAAATTTCTATAGATTGTCTTATTAATGAGCCTCATTAATTCTATTAGTCATATCATATTCAACGATTTCTATGTTGATGACCTACTAACAGCTGCAAATAATGTTGAAGAGCTTTATCACATTCAAGAGAGACTCATATAGATTTTTAATCAATATTGTTTGCCATTACGAAAATTGAATTCAAATAAAAGTCAAATTCTTCTTCTCAGCCAGAAGTCCATATACAAACTATAACGAAACGCACAGTGCTGTCCACTGTCACACAAATGTATGACCCTTTATCATTAATCTGTCGTATAACAATATTAGGAAAAAATCTGATTCAAGCATTATGGCAATATAAACTGTCATAGGATGATCCTATTCCAGCTCAACTAGAGCATAAATGGTTATATTTTCTTAATCAACTCGGTAATTTATCTTCTATGTAAATTCCGAGGAAGGTACTTAATGTTAACAGATATACATTCGAATTACATGAATTTTCAGATAGCTCAATTTTACCTTACGGTGCATGCGTATACATACGTTGAATTTCAGATCAATCAATTTTAACATAATTACTATGTGCTAACGCTAAAGTTGCTCCTTTAAAAGCAGATACATTACCAAGGCTCCTAATCTGGCTGAGAAATTGGTCTTCTTACAACGGCCGAATTAAATAAATCAATAGTTGTTATAATCAAGCATATTCAAAAGAGTTTCGTTATCAGATGAGTACGAATTATTATCTAAATCAATCCCAATTGGGACTAAAAGTAAAATTATTGGATTGCATCCTTTCATTGATGAACAAGGTTTGATACGTGTGGGTGGTCTTTACAATAATCCTATTATTCCTATCAAAGAACCACCTTATTATTCTACCAAAAAATCACAATATTTCTGAATTAATTGCGAAAGCAGAGCATACACGTTTACTTTATGCAGGGCCGTTATCTGTTATTATTCATTGAGAAAAAAATTCTGGCCTATTGGCGGGAGAGATTTAGTAAAACGGGTTACTCACAATTGTATCACTTGCTTTCGTGTTCAACCATATAACGTCAATCAACTCATGGGTAATCTACCAGAATTCAAAATAATGCCATCACGCCCATTTATTCATTGTGGCTTGGACTATGCAGGTCCATTTTTTTTTAAAAGAAAAGGCGCCAAATTAGTCAAAATTTACGTTTGTCTATTCAAATGCATGTGTTAAAGCAGCGCATCTGGAAATTGTTACTGATTTAACTATAAATTCATTTCTAAAGACTTTCCAAAGATTTACAGCTCATAGACGTGTTTGCCATACAATATATTCAGGTTGAGGTATGTCTCAATTCACGACCTTTATATTCATTATTCAGTGATGCACATGACAAAATTCAATGAGTCCAACTTAGAGCACATTCAAGTAAATCGGTTGGATCTATCAACTCGTACAACATTTTTGGAAGCGGTGGTCAACGGAGTATGTAACAGAGTTACAGCAAAAAAACACTAGGTCATGTCTTCATCGTTTGTTGTGAAGCCCTTAAAACACTAGGTATTTTATCACTATGTGATGTTTAATGTGTTGTACACTGTACTTCAAAAATTTCCACAAGTTACAAATTAATAAATTTCCATCGATACTAATACGTTTATCTGACCTCACAAAGTAACTGACAATTTTGTGTTGTCATCTTGTGTCACGTTATGTATCTCAATCACTTTATGTTATGTACCTCTGACAAACAATAATAATAATAAAAATATAAACACTAACCTTGTTATCAGTTTTGTTTTTCTTAGCAGCATCAGTTACAGAAAAATCATCGAAATCATAAGGCGATTTATTGGTCAATGGTGCAGGCGTTGCAGGTGCTGCCATCTCAGTTTTCTGTTCCGTATCTTTCGCACGATTAAATTCGCTCTTGGCTTTCAATTTTTCAATTGTTTCCGTTAATTTATTGTGTTTCGCTTTGTGATGTTTTGATGGTGATGGTGAGCGACGTAGAGGATCTGGTCCTTTAAAATCATTCCATTTGTCTACTTTTTCTTTAGATATACCTTTAGATAAAAACATTAATACATAAACAGTAAATATATTTTGACTTCGACTACCTTTATCATCATTTTCGATTTGTTTAATCTCCTTGTTGTCCCTTTGCTCAGAATAATCACCTTTATAAACGTCCGGACTGTTCGGAGGCCACGTACTTGACAGATTACTTCCCGGCGACAAATGATTTTCGTCGAAGCTTTCATCATTAGTTTTGGCGTCGCGTTTTTGCGTTGATTTATTAATTTTCTTTTTATTACCACCTGCAACAAAGATAAAGTACACAATTACGTAAAAGATTATAAATTGTAAGTAGTTCTGGGAGTTCAATTTGGAGGAGAATGTTTTGTCGAGATAAAAAAAATCTGAGTGACATCGTTTTCAAAACTCAAATATTATTTAGTATATTATTGATACTCATTCTTGACGTTAGCCGTTGTAAGTATGTATTATTTGTGTATTTTACAAACTCAATAAAGTGATATTATTATTAATAGAAAACTATATGTCGTCCTCGGGAACTAGACCCCTTATCAAGCTAATATTCTAGCGTCGAACGCTTATGTCTCCATTTTGTGGAACACCCATAAAAACACTCAGAATGTTCAGCAAAATGGAGACATAAGCGGTCGACACTCGAACATTAACTTGAAATGGGCCTAGTTCCCGAAAATGTTCGCTAACAGTTTATTTAAAATAAATCTGGATAAAGATGACATATAGTTTTCTATCATATTAATAAGAAATGGTCCATTATTAAAAGGATAATCAAATAATTGTACACGTTAAAATTATTCCAGATTTTTCAAATTTAGTAAAATTAATAGAATGACTTACAAATAATTAAAAAATTTGAAAAATTACCTTTTCCTTTTTTTTTCTTCTTCTTATTATTAGATGACGTCTTTTTATTGTCTTTTCTTTTCTTACTACTCGTACTACCCTCCAATTCACTTGAAGATTCGTTTCTGACGACCTCCTCATGTTTCCTCTTATTTTTGTGTTTCTCTTCTTTGTCTCTCTTTTTAGCTTTCTCCTTATCGTTTACTTTCAAACTCTCGTCTTTATCAAGTGTTTTATTCGATTTATCAGCAGTGCGAATTTCATCGCTATTATATTTCGCAATTTTCTCATCTTCACTGTTTTTCTTCGCCTTTTTGGTGGTGGTAATCTCTTTAAAATCAATATTCTCATCTTTATGATCCATTTCGTCAGCTTTTCGTTTAACGCCTTTCTTTTCTTTTCTCTTGTCCTTTTTCGCGCTCTTGTTTTTCTTAGACGTTGTTTTTGATGTATTCTTATTATCAGTAAGATCTGTTTCATCTATTTTTTCTTCCTCTTGGATTCTTTCTTCTTTAATTTCGTTTATTGTTTCTTTGGATTTAGAAGATTTTGATTCTAAAAACAATAACACAACGTAAATCAATAATTTATAAAGATAATATATAAAAATAAATTTTAAAATTTGATAATTTATAGTTATAAACTAGTGACTTAGACGATGCAATTAAAAGTTGTTTTACTTGTTAAACAGAAATTGAAGTTCACAATAAATATAATGTTAATAAGAGATAATAATTCAATAATATCCTTACTTTTAGAATTCTTTGACGATTCATCGATTTCTCTATTACTTTTATTGTTCTTATCGTTATCCTCGTTTTTCTCAGGATCTTTATTTTTCTTTTCTTTATGCTTTTGTTCGTCTTGTATTTTCTTGTTCTTCTTTAAATCTTGTTCACGAGCATCCTTTTTTTCATTTGCCTTTTCATTTTCCTTAGATTCATCGCGATGTTTATTCTTACCTCCACTTTTCTTCTTATCTTTATCTAGATGTTCATTTTTCTTGTTTACAACTTCATCATCGATTTGGTCTTTTTTATACTTTTTGTCTTTTGGCGAGCATTTAGCATCTTTTTTCGTATTTTTGTCCTTTTCGGTGACAATTTCATCCTCACAGAAATTCTAATAATAAAAAATAACTATAAGTATTAAATAAAATGCCCAAAAATCTCAAAAAAAAAATCTGTTCAAAAATCTCAAAAAAAAAAATTGTTATGAAATGCTTTTTGCTTGTAATGAACGATACGATGATTGTTCTCTTCCTGCAGAATATTGATTGAACATATTTATTTATTTCCCAAATTATTTCTCTCTACAGCCAATGATGTATTACGCGGGCGTGAGAATCAATATTAACAACATTTCTCTTCAATCCATCGACATTTGTTTCTTTAGTTTATTTAAACCCATTTCATTTTGAAACATGTTTAATTCAGGAGATATTATATCAAATATGTGCTATTCACATATTTTACTTCATCACTGATCGATAATTCTAATAGTCCTAGAAACTTTATGTTTTAGTTCCAACTAGTGTTTAGAATGCCAACGAAGGAAAAGCAAAAAATACCAAAAAAATAGCGCCAAAAACAAATTAGGTAAAACCAAATTTTGTTCTATATAAATATAAAAATTCTGGTGTTGAGATACAAACGCTACATCTATAAACTGAGCTTTGTATAAAACTACAAAAGGTGTTTATAATGATAATACTCTAGAAACAATATTCACTTATTTTCACGTCTTGAATGACTTACGAGAATATTCACTAACTAGGATATTTATAAAGGGCCCTTAAAACTTTTTAAGTTTAGTCCCAACTGGTGTTTATAGTCCGAAAAGAGAAAAAATAAAGAAACCCAAACAAATGAGAGCCAAAAATGATTTATTTTTTCAATATAAATACTAAGAATTATAAATACTCAAAACAATTCTATGCCATCTACCTGCAAAATCTAAATAATAACATCAGTCATAATCCCAAATTGCTTTAGCAGATCATTCAAGACAAAAAAATAACTTCTAATATTCAGGTCACTATGTACTGAAATTGAATTGGGGGCGAGCAATGGGAGTATATAATAACATTGTTGGCGGAAATGACTTGGCAACGGATTGTCCTAATGTTACTTATAACAATCAGTTTGATATCAGCTGTCCAATTATATCTTCCACTGAAGTCTTGGATAAATATTTATAAAAATGGTTGTAGATGCAACGTGGCTAATTCTAGAGGAGTATGTAAGCAATCGGAAATTCTAAAAATATTCGAGTCTAATTAATGATCATCTAATCAGGTCTTGCAAAAAGCTTGTAATACCTGAACAGCATGGATTTATTAAAGGGGCGGTCTACTCGTTCAAATCTTATAGTTTACAAAACATATCTGTTGAATGTTTTGGAGACTGGGTCCTGCATTGATGTAATTTATACGAACTTCTCGAAGGCATTCAACATAGTGCACCATGAAATATTGTTACAAAAATTGTCTGGTTTGGGTTTTTCGTGCTGTTTCGATTAGATGGTTTCGTAATTTCTTGTCCGGAAAGTCGCAATCAGTTAAGGTGGGAAACTATATTTTAGAGCCCTTTATTGTGACCTCAGAGTGGACATAGCTCTCCCTTGTTATTCAACTTATTCGTCAAAGATGTTGCCTCTTGTTTCAAATATGCAAACTTCTTGGTCTTTGCTGATGACATTAAAATTTTCAAAAAGATAAGCTGCCACAATGACCAATATAATTATATTTGTTTCTCAAGTCATAATCCCAATATTTATGACTGCAAATTTGGCGACCAGTTTATCCTTAATGTTGAATCGGTTAGAGATCTTGGTATCACCTTTGATTCCAGATTAATATTTAAAGAACACATTAATTTAATAACCAACAAATGTAGGAAATTATTTGGTTTGTAATGAGGAATGGTAGAGACTTTAACACTAACGAATTAAGAATATGGTATTGTTCACTCATTAGATCAAATTTAGAATATTGTTGTCAAATATGGTTACCTCTTTTTCAGTCTCATATAGTTGAACTAGAGAGAACAAAATGTGCTTACAAAGTTAATTTATATTATGAAGATCATAATTATACAAAAATAAGATCTTTATTAAATACTAGTTAAACCCGGCCACGCTTCGCTGTGGCTGATATGAAATGAATTTGAGTCTGATATCAAATGAGCCCGGCTTTGTTGCGGCCAGCGAAATGACCTGATTGCTGTGACCAGCGATATACCTAACAAATTTAAAGAATATGTATTCCCGTGTTCCCACTTTAAGTATATAAAACACGCGCGTATTCGAATGTAACGTTGGGTCAACATTTTAAGAATATGTGTTCACGTGTTGTTCCTGTAATCCAATCTACACCAAACAACACAGGATCTCCCGCTATGCTATGTTAAAGTTTTCCTGAAAATTTGATCGAAACCGGTAAAGCGGTTTAAAATAACATTGCATGGATGCATGCATACATCCATCCATCCATCCATCCATCCATCCATCCATCCATCCATCCATCCATCCATCCATCCATCCATACATGATACATATATACATGATACATACATACATCCATACATACAAACAGTTTTCATTCATGCATACATTCATAAACCTTAAATCGCCGCACTTGCTGTTTACGGATGATCTCAAAATATTTAGAATTATAAAAAACATAGAGGCGCCATGGACCTTCAGCAAGATCTGGGGGCACTGCACGAATGGACTATTAATAATAAAATGTCTAATGTAAGGAAATGCAAATCGATGACTTTTACTAAGAAAAACCAAAATATAAATCATGTATACACAATTAACAATAGAGACCTGGAAGTTTTGGATGAAGCCTGTGACTTGGGTATAACTTGTGATAAACAATTAAACTTTAACAGCCATATAATAAAGACTTGTAATGAAGCCTTAAGAGTGTTAGGATTTATATTTAGAAATTGTAAATATTCAACAGAATAGAATCAGTAACGGTGTTAAACAATTCATTGGTAAAATGAAAATTGGACTACTGTTCAGTAGTTTTCAGTCCATTATATAATAAGTATACAGATCAAATAGGAAGAATTCATAAGAAAATGTTAAGATACCAGACTTCGACATCTTATCCTTAAAACAAAGTCGTATGCTTAGTGGCGTGCGATTTATCTACAAACTATTAACTAATAATGTTAATGATATAAACCTCTTATCGAAATTAAATTTTTCTGTACCTAGATTTAGCGCAAGAAATTCAAAATATTTTGATATCGAAACGCAAAGGACAAACTATAGGATGTTTTCACCAATTGCAACTACGTGCAGGAACTTCAACAACTATGTGACATTTGACGTATATAACATGAATTTAAAAACTTATTCACGACAAGTAATCACTAGAAGATCATAGTCTAGAGTTCTGTCAGCAAATGTCAGTCCGTCAGTGTTTTGCGAGTGGATTGGAAAAAATAAATACGCGCGTGGTTTGAAAATTTAAAATGGTTGAGGTATTGCAGGAAATTAGAATTTTGGTTTTGTTGAGAGACCGGGGTGCGTTATTTGTAGTGCAAATTGAATTTTTTTATTGACAATGATATTTGGACAATTTATATTTTGACATTAATATATCTACTAGATTATCGACTTAATAAGTGATAGATAAGAGTTTTCATGCGTCTCGAGAAGAACCACTGAAGGGATAATCTTCATGAGCAAGAATAATGAGAAAACCATCCTCTTGAGGTTGGAAGATTACATGTACGTTTTGGTATCCTAGATGGTCACCGTAAGGAAAGGCCGAATGTACACGTCAACCTGAAAGGAGAATTTGTAGGTGGCAACTAAGAAGAAGGAGTGAGTGAGAAAGAGTCTTGTCAGTGGTACGATGTATTTTTATTATTATGAATATATTTTTATTATCAATTATTATTAATTGGGTGTTGGAGAATGGAGTTGGAGTAGGAGTTTAACACAGTCTATAATTTATGTTCTAATAATTTAACTTGCAGTAAAAATTCTCTTACATACGAAAAAAGCCTAGCAATTCTGAGAATCCACACGCAGATGTTACTTAGCTAGTTATCAAGGTATCTTAGCTAGTCGATTTGGGAGCTTGCATTAATTCATTCAAAGATAGGTTGGCACAGAGTTAGTAGTACACAATTCTAATCGTTCTAATTAAAAATGTTCCAACATAGAGTTAATGAAACAACATAGGGCAGTGTGATACATATATATTGAAGATTTGAGACTAATTTATTTAATTATTATTTTATGCAAGGGCTGTCTGTAAGAATTAAATTGTTTGAAATAACATTAATTAACTTTATTACTAACAGAAGCCAATTAGGTCAAACCTGTTAAATCTTTATTTTAGATATTAATTATATTTTATTTTATTAAAATGTTTTCTTTAATTTAATCCCCGATAAGTTCTAAATAAGGTTTAGCTATCTCCAGTCCATCCGAGTAAATATCCTCACGTCACTACCCTCACGTCACAATTTACAAATACACGCTCAAGCGCGTACTTCTTTCCTCTACTGCCAAATTTCGAACCCGATTCTGTAAAACTTTACGCCAGCTCTGTCCTCGTCATAAAAATGTAAACAATGATAGAAAAATGAACTTACAATGGTTTTGCTTCGCTTTTTATCAGTTTGTACGGCAGTTGCTGTGTCTGGCTTCATTTTCTTTTGATCGCTTCTCAATTTGTTCCTTGGATCATCAATTTTCTGCTCGAGTTGCTTGCTTTGTTTCTGTTTATTTTGTTTCTCTGTCTTTTGGTGGAGAACAGTGGACGTTTGTTGTTGATCTTTTTGGAGCTGCTGCTGTTGTTGTTGTCTTGTCTTTGTTGCTCCTTTTATTGGTGTATCTAATTCGCTATTAGACTCTTGATAAACCACAGCAATTTCTTCATCAGACGATGTAATCTGATCCAAATAACGTATTGTAGCGCGATCAAAAGCGGTAGATAAGTTACCAACCATTTCAGTATATTCTAAAATAATAAGGAAAAGTTGTGATGGAAACAGTGAGGTACACTTCTTCGATAAGATCTGACGAAAGTAACAATCAAATTATAAAATAATTGATAGATGAATAAAACTCACCATTATCTGCACCATTATATAGTCGACAATTATTAACAATTAATTGAAAATCAGACTTAAATTTCGAGAATGTTTTATAATAGCCGGCATCCAAACGATCGTCCATCCTTTGCAAATCCATGGGTTTTCTAATGATTGTATAATAATTGGGAGCATACTCTTCCTCGACCGGATCAATAAAAGGCCACGCATCTTCATGATTTTTTATATAATCGATTATTTTATGCATACCAGTCAGTAAATCTTCTTCGGTTTGACTAAATCTAAGAAAATCAAGTATAATGTTAAAATAGTAAGTAGTAAATAAGAAATGAATCACTTCCGAAAAAAATATGAAACAATTCAAACATACTCTTTAATTCATCAATTGCTGAATCTCTCACAAAAGAAGTCTACTTATTAAATAGTTCTTATAAAAAACATGTTAGAAGTAACACTTTTAGCCGTATTTAGCTTAACTCTTTAAAGATGTTTCCCAAATACAGATCCGATAACACTTTGATATCCCAAAACTTTCGTAACACACACTATTACTGCTATATATTATTTTATGTTTAATTAAAGTTCAAATACCATAATACCAAATGTCATATTAAACAAATACCATATATTGCTGAATTCTGGCCACTATACTCAAAAGATCGCACTTTCCTTTTCAGGCAAAAAGTGGAGCAACAGGGATGTCGTAGATTCCGATGCGAGGATAAATATACTTGTAATAAATCATTAGGGTTTATCTTAAGAACATGCTCGAAATTTCAAAACATTGATTGTTTAAACCAACTCTATAACACTTTAATTTGTCCACGATTCGAATTCTATGGAATCCTAAATATAAAATTCATATTAAAAACATTGAAGCAATTCAAAGATTTTTTAAAAAATTTCTTGCCTTTAAGAGCGATAAGGTTTCGTAAAGCCTCAAGGCATCGTAAACTCTGTGCTGGTTGCAAGATTCAGTTATTCACCATTACAATTAAGGCATCAACACAATGCCGTCATTTATGGATTTAAGCTTGTACACACTATGTTAGATTCACCTGACTTACTAAACATAAATGTGCCATCTACAAATACAAGACACATTCTTATTTTTAAAACGGACATAAGCCAAACTAATGTGCCATTGACTTCTCTTATGCATTTTATAATGTCTTCGTATAATACTGTACATAAAGAAATCGATTTATTTAACATTGACCTGAGCAGATTAAAGGAGTTTTTAGGTTCTAATGAAATATTTTAATAATGCTTTTTGTTCTTGTTCTGTACATGTTATATTTTGTTTTAATTTATTTTATACTTTATATTTACATATCTTAAATTTAGATATCTTACTTTGCACCATTATACTTGTTTGCCTATTTTGGTTTTTGTAACTGTTTGGCAGTAATAAATAAATAAATAATGGTAAATGTACTAACAAGACGGAAATAGAATCACCCCTAAGTCACCAAATTAAGTTATCCGATGCTAATAAACAGAGTAACAAAACCCCATTCTTTGTGAAGACACAACTCTTAAATAACACAGTATTTCAATTATTGCATATTAATATTCAATGCATAAGAAACAAAGCTGAAGTAATGGAAACGGACATTAGGGAATCTGCCTCAATTACATCTGCATTAGTGAACACTGGCTGACATATTCTGAGCTACATGGTTTCCAGATCAATGCAGTGAGCTCATACTGTAGAGCAGTGGTCGCCAAACTTATGAAGCTTCACAGCTACCGTACCTTTTTAAATCCTACATTGAGCTACCAACCAAAAGAACTACTTTTTTTTAAATTTTTTATTGCCTTTAAACTTACATTTCCAGTAAATATGAAAATCAATTTTAATTAAACTGTATATAACAAAAAGAAATTGAATTGTACATAAGAAAGAAACTGAA
>WYDF02276935.1:2617-17501 GCA_009867245.2 Adranes taylori | reverse complement strand
TCATACCGACTTGCGAGACCAAAGCTGAAGAATTAGCAAGTCAGATGCAAAAGGCCGTAAGCCTGGGCACTTTGAGTCTACTTCGGTTACATAACCCTACTATGAGGTAAGGTCTTACTCTATTGTTTAGAGAGTCGTTACGTGACATCTGCCCAAAGAAGAATCTGGTGTATGACGTCGTCGTTTTAAAGGTGCTTCGTTTAAAAAGAAAAATAATAATACTTTATTTGACGGAACCCATTACAAATAATTTTTAAACTACATATTCAATACAGTAATTACAACAATTGACTTATATGTGTGTTTTAATCCTAATAATTAGAAATTTCAATAAATTACTTTCTCTCCTATTGATACTTAACATATTTCTCCTAGTACTAAATACCGTGACTTCCAACATAACAATGGTTTTAAATTAAAATAATGATAAATTCTTAATGCATGTATCAATACTACTACATTCTCCTTTTTTTCCTATTTGCCTGATATGTGAAATAGGCATTTACCACTTTAATTTATAACCAAATTACATGTCATCCTTTAACCTCCTTCTAGCTTCCTCTCTAAAATATCTATCTTCTAATTTAGATTCAGCTTGTGATTATTGATTAGTCCCAAAAAGCTATCCAAAGGATTATGCAAACCATAATTTGTATTGTGACTGGCTATATGAAACTCCATATTAGACCTAAGTTGTTTTTGTGGGACAAGTATAGAGCATAGAGTCACAATCCATCTTCCCATTGAATATTCCGTATATAAACAACACATCTGCAATATCCCTCTTTGTTACTAAAGTGTCTATATTCAGAATCCTTCTGATCTCTAAATAATTGTTTTCAACAAAAACTCTGTTCATAATATAACTACACTGTTTTAGAAATTTGTTTTGAATTTTCTCCATCATCTTTTTGTAGCACGTACACTGTGGAGACCACAATATTGAGCATACTCCAAAGTTAGCCTTACATCAGCCTTATACACCTTGATATAAGTATTTAAACTAAATTCATAGCAATTTCTAGATATATATCCGAACATCCTGTTTGCTTTCGAGGTAATAATTTTAATATGTTCGATAAAATTGCACTTTTTATCAAGTACGACTCCTAAATCTCGAATAGAATCGACCTTTTTCAATTGTGAATTAACTATTTTGTATTCAAAATTTAAAACATTCTTAGATGACATTGTAAAACATTTTGATATATTCAGTAATAATTCATTATTTATAGATCATTGAACTAACTTATTAATGTCTTGTAGCATTTCCTGGTCCTAATTCGATGTTATCCTTTTATTTATTTTTAAATAATCAGCAATCATTAGAATTTTTTTTTTGTTAATATCCCTTTTAGATCATCCACAACCAAGCAAAATAGTAGTGGGACACAATGACAAAGTAAATTGTGGGGTGCCACAGTTACTTTGAAAGATTTTGAAATATAACAATTTATTTTGACCGCTTGCTCCCGATCACTTAAAAAACTTTGTGGTCTCTCATATATGATTCGCAATTTTCGATGATTGCTTGCTTAATTAAGAACAACTACTATAATTAATTTCTTAATTTCTGGTTGTGACATTGCAACGATATCTATTCTCCCAATATACTTAAAAAACTGTTGTATTATTTGACCAGATTGTCGTAGAACCCCAATTTGTGTTTGTTTAATAACAGCTCCTGACTTACTCGGTCGAACACTTTAGAAAAGTCCGTATATATGGATCATTTCTCATATATCATTAAATTGGAAACAGTAGATCTACTCTGACGGAAACCATGTTGCTTTCCTATTAACAATGATTTGCATCTCCATTGCAAATAACCATACATCAATTTATCCAACATCTTGGGAAGACACGATTGGTTACACACACTTCTGCAGTTCATTATATTATTTCTATCTCCAGTTTTATAGACTGGTACCAAAAACCTTCTTTCCACCTATTTGGAAATACTCCTTCTTTGAATGACTTATTGAATAATAAATGTATTGGAGTACATATGGTATAAAAACATTGGTTAAAACATTGGATAAACATTGGTTAAAAAATAATGCCGGAATTCCATCCAATCCATAATTCTTAGCATATTTTAATTTTTGTATCGATTCTATAATTTCAATAATACTGAACACCGGACACTCAATTATCTCATCGAATACACAATATTGAATTG
The DNA here is from genome assembly GCA_009867245.2 of Adranes taylori. NCBI lineage: Eukaryota > Metazoa > Arthropoda > Insecta > Coleoptera > Staphylinidae > Adranes > Adranes taylori. The sequence goes on along the minus strand of WYDF02276935.1, from coordinate 15,319 downwards.
TTTGGCAAAAAGATTAGAGACATTCATTGTCCATTCATTTTCTAATCTCATATTACTTTGTATATTCCCACCTTTACTTTTATTCCTTATAAACTTCCTAAATTGTGTAGGATTTTGAATTATATTGTTATATAACTTTCGCAGCTAATTATTATAACAAATCTTAGATAATTCTTTACACCTACTCCTTCAAGCCCCAAAAATGGGGTAATCAGGTGCTGCCTTAGCTTGACAATAACTTATATGTGCCTTCTTCTCAACCGTTATATATCTTAGTTCCGAATTAAACCACGCAGGGAAGTCATTTGATCTGACTAACGATTGAAACATACTTGTCAATAGCGTGACACAAAATATTATAAAATGATTCAATCGCTCTTTCCACCTCTACTTCTTTCCTGTATATATTCCAATCTTTTGTCGATAAAAAAAATTATTTTCATTATAAAATTAATATTTCATATTTTCAAAATTAATATTTTCATAATCGACTTGCTCAAAGTTATATTTTATATCTTCAAACTTTAGTTTATCCCACTTTTCTCCTTTTAAGCTGATATTATCTGCGTATTATGGAACATTTGTAAAAAAGAATCGTTGGACTTAGCTTCATATCGCGCTAGATGCTGCTGTGTTAGATTTTCCACAATAATTCACTCACAAGTCAATCGCTGTTCGTAAATTTTTGTTCGACCTAGAAATTTATAAACAAACAGTTGGATAATGTAGGTAGATAACTGAAATGGTGCTCGAAGGGTAGATAAAAACTATATCAGTTATAACTTGACACATTAAAAAACGCATAGATCTATTTCGGAGCAAATCAAGCGCTACTCTAATAGCTGAAAAACATGACTAATAACTAATTTTTGTGTTTTTTATTTAAAAAGTTCCGTAATTTCTAACTACGGAAAAAATACTCTAATTTTGCGTGGCCCATCTATGATTTAAATATAAATCTATCTCTTCACAAGTTTTGATCAAATTAATTGTAATAGGTAATCCTATTATAATTAATTACGTTAATTTATTGTATCCTTCAGAACCAAACTTATGAAGCGATCATAGATGGGCCATGAAAATTAAAGCATTTTTTCCAGAGTTTGTAGAATGATGCTCTATGAGAAATAACGGAACTTTTTAAATAAAAAACAAAATTTGTTATTAGTCATGTATTTTTGCAGCTATTGGTGTAGCTTCGAAGTAAATTTATATGTTCGTTTGAAATGTGTCAAATTATAACTGATCTACCCAGATCAGTTTTTATCTACACTTCGAGCGCAATTTCAGACGGTGGGGTAGTATAAGTTCACTTCATCAATATACTTCACCTTGTTGGTCTACCTACATGTAGCTGACCCAGGTTTTCAAATTGCCTAGATCAGTTAGAAATCAGATCACTTTTAGAGCTGATCCGTTCAGTCATTGCAATCATCATTTAATCTCATTGCAAGTAAAAAATCAAAATAAATATTTTACTTAGCTTTTTAAACATTTTTTATATGTACATTTTTCTTTTAGTATATATTTTCGTTAGTTAATGTAATGAAATTTCTCAAGTTATGTCATATTATTCTGTTATTATCTGTAATAGAGAATTCCGTAAAATAAATTATTTAAAAATAACGTTTACTTTTAGGTCTACCAACTTTTGAACTTAATTAAATATGCTGAAATACGAGCTCAACAACATCTTAGAGAAAGGGTTGAAATCGAGGAAAAGAAATATTCGTTCTTTAGACTTTTCTTCAATAATGGTATAACTGACGAATTTACGTTAATGGATCGTCAAAAGACACCAATGTACCTTAGATGTTCTATTGAATATTTTATTGATATGTTTGATGTAACAGATGTAAGTATCACATTTAATTATTTGTCTTTAAATTTCCCAAGTTATTTGTATTTTGCAATAAAATTTCCGTTAACACTTAAAAATGTGACTTCAAAGCATTCGGAATTATTAACAGAATTAATTTCTATTCATTTCAGTTCAATAATTTTGATATAAATGCTATACAATGCGAGCAAAATGAAACAACAGTTACTGATTCGTCTGATATGCAAGATAGTTCCCTTTCGAATGCTTTGACACCGGAAAGAGTTAGACAGAGAGCTAAGACGATTAGTTATGAAGGAGATCCAGATCTAATGCCCATTCGATCGTTTGAAAATAAATTTCTTGTACGAACTCTATATCAATTGTCGTGCAAAATTAATGAAAATGTAAGTGAATTAATTTTTGAGAAGAAAATTGATTTGATAACATTTAATTATTACTGTTTCTTTTTTATGGCTCTTAATTTTTTAATCTTGCCACATATTATGCGAACATTTGTCAGATATATTGTCACGAGTCGTTTTTAATGGGTTTGGGGGTTTGTTATTCTGATGAACAAGGAGTACCAGAACTATCTCAAACTTATTAAAACTTGTCGAGTAATTAATATCAAAAATACAGATTAGAAAAATTTGATCAAATTGGCATTTATTAATTATTAGTTAAAGTTATTTAAAACAAATTACTTCTTTCGATCAGCTCTTACATTTTAATAGTTAAGTGTTACGTGTTTTAGTTATTACATATTCATCAATAATGGTGATCAAAAAAATTAAGAATTTTAGAATAAAGTGCGCAAGTTGGAGAATGTCATTCAGATTACTTATATGGGGCTTGTATTAAAAGTCATTTGAACTTGTTTCTTCATTTTCACTTGTCTAATTTATCTAGTTATCTCCAATCGGTAAGAGTAAGAATAGTAAATGTGGAGTTTGTGAATTAACTATAAAGTCAAGTATTGAATATTCAGTATCATGTGAAAGCTGCAAAAAATGAATCCATCAAGATAAATGCTCTGGTTTAACGCTTGAAGAAGTTGAAGTAATGGGTAAAAATAATACTGACTTTACATGTTATCAGTTCTCACAACATGAAGACTTTGTCAATGAGGTTGATTTTGATATTAATATGTGAAGGGTCGTAATCTATCATGGTCAAAAGATTCTAAATTCAATTTTGATATGAACGACTCCAATCAGTAGTGTTCTAACAATGATCTAAGAAGGATTCTAAACAGTATGATTTTAAAGTTCTTCAGGAAACCTTTCAACGTCAAATTAATGAACAAATAGCTGAAAACAAGAAGTTAAAATACGAGATTCAGATCCTGAGCCAACTCTTCTATATTTGAGGAAGTCGCCGATCGTATTGAAAAATCTAATAACTTCATACTATTTAATGCACGCGAATCGTCGTCTAATCTGAATGAAGAGCTTGTCCAACATGACCAAAATATTGTGAATCAAGTATTTAGTTTAATTAATCTTGATACAAATTGCGTAATAAAAATTTAAAGAGTTGGGCCTAAGCGTGACAATGAGGTTCGTCCTATCTGTATTAAATTGAAAGAAAAAGATCATGTATCATTAGCATTACGGAATAAAAACAAATTACTTAATTCTAATTGGAAAATTAGTCCTGATCGTACATTAAGACAAGGAACAGAATACCAGGAAGAGGTGGAACTTTTAAAGAGTAAAAATGACAATTGCGGCGATTGGTCTACTTATCAAAGGACGTTCAACGGTTATGAAAAAGAAAAATAAAGAAAACTATTAATTCCATTACAAATATATTATCAAAATGCGGGAGAAATTAAAACGAAAATTACTGATTTTACTTTAAATGTTAATATCTCATGTTATGATAGTCATCTTGTGCGAGACGTGGCTTACATCGGAGGTAACGGACTCGGAATTGAGTTTAAATGACTTTGTTGTAAGTAGACTAGACACAAATCAATTGACGAGCCACAAATCATCGGGGAGGGGGGGGGGTGCTCTAATAGCAGTTAAGAAATGTTTCAAATCTTCCATAACAAGTCTCAGTAATACAACTCTTGAACAGCTCTACATATCTCTCTACATTAATCAGTTCAAGGATATAATTGAAGTGGTGTACATTCCGCCATGTGCTCCGTCGGAAAAGTACGAAGCTCTCGCTCAAACTGTTGAAGATATTGTTACTCAGTACGCGTATCAGCACTGTGTTCTCTTTGGAGATTTCAACTTATCAGAGGCCTCTTGGAGTAATGATGATTTTGGCGTCATCGTTTATTGCAATCCAAACGATTTTGCAAACATAATAGCCGAATATTTTGCCTACTACAACCTTAAACAGCTCATTTCAACTCCTAACTCGCGCGGTGCATTTTTAGACCTTCTATTTACAAATATACGTAATATCTCATGCAATAAATCCCTTGTTTTACTTCGTTCAAAATCAATACATCATCATGCGTATCATATTATAATGAATGTGGATACTAAATCCTATACTAATATGAATTTGAGGAAACTTTCTACGACATTCGTGGTTGCGATTTAAATAGTATTAACTAGTATCTTGCTTCAATAAATTGGCTCAGTATATTAAGTCATAATGACTTGAATACAAGTGTGCAAACTTTTTATGACCACTTATACTACGCCATAAATTCATTTATCCCTCTTAGGAAAAAGAAATCTGATAACTTTCCAGTTTGGTTTTCTCATGATTTAAAAACATTGATTAAAAAAAAAAAGATAGCACATAAAGAGGTTTATGAAATCTCAATCCAATGTAGATTACCTCCAGTCCTTTAATCTCAGAAATAAATGTAGAGAACTTTCCAGGATATGCTATACGGAATATATAAACAAAACAAATATGAATTTAATCCAGAATCCTAGATTGTTTTTGGAATTCACTAATGAGAAACACATCAAATCAGTACCGAATAGCATGTTTCTAGATGTTAGGAAAGCAGAAAAATGATCAAAACACAGTTGATTTGTTTGCACATTACTTTAAAGTCAGTATACTCTCCGGTTGGTGGAACATGGCTTGTGCCATTCGGTGGTTCTAGTAGTTTTATAAACTGTACTTTTAAAGATATAACTGTCGTCGAGAAAATTCTTCATTTATCTACTAGTAACCAATCAGGCCCAGACGGGGTTCCATCTAACCTAATAAAAGAGTGTGCTTATACTCTGTGCATTCCTTTAACACCTTTATTAAATAGATCACTTAAAGAAGGGATTTTCCCGAACCAGTGAAAACTAGTTATATAGTTCCTGTTTTTAAAAATTGAGATAGAGCTAACATCAGGAACTATAGAGGTATCTCCATTCAATCTGCAACATCCAAACTACTCGATGCTCTAATCTATGACTATCTTAGTTGGTAATGTAAGCCTATATTTATTGAAGAACAGCATGGATTTAAACCTGGAAAATCTACTGTTACTAACGTGTTAATTTATCAAAACTATATTCTCAAAGCGTTTGAAAGTGGTATACAGGTTGATTCAGTGACTACCGATTTTTCTAAGGCCTTTTATAAAGTTAAACACGAATTGTTGCTTCACAAGTTAAATAAATTGGGCTGTCAGAACAAAATGTTGACCTGGTTCCGAAGTTTTTTATGTAATAGAAAACAATACGTTAAGTTACACGACTACTGCTCTTTCGATATTATGGTCACATCAGGTGTTCCACAGGGTGGCCATTGCTCTCCTTTATTATTCAATCTATTTATTAACGATATAGTCACTTCTTTCAAGTTTGTAAAATCCTTATGTTCGCAGATGATCTAAAAATCTTTGACGCTATCAAATCTCAAGATGATCAATTCAATATGCAATTGGATTTGGATAGTTTTTTAAGATGGTCCCAGGATAATTATTTAGATTTAAACGTATCCAAATGTTATGCTATCTCTTACACTAGATCTCGGCTTAACTTTAACTTCCCACATGAACTCGATAAGGTTATCTTAAATAGGCAAAACACTATTAAAGACCTTGGCGTATTATTTGACCATAAACTTTCTTTCTGCGATCATTTTAGGGACACTGTTATGAGCGCTAGAAAATTTTTAGGTTTTGCTTTGAGACATTGTGGATTATTATCTATTAACTCGTGTATGATGATTTACAAGGCGCTAGTCAGGTCAAAATTAGAATACTCATAGATAATATGGTCACTTTTTATACGAAATGCATTACACAACTTGAGAAAGTTGAAAATATTTTTTTAAGGTACTGTGCTTTCAGGATGCATGTTACAATTCACTATCACAATTATGAGTATTCCAGACTTAATTTATCCACACTTAAAACAAGAAGAGACGTGTTTGATGTATCGTTCATTCATAAATTACTCAATCGACCTTTTGGAATTAAGTGGAAGATCCCTGAAAGAGAATTACGTCACAACGCACCATTTTATCTGAGTACACATGCCACTAAATACACTGAACACAATCCAATCGAAAGGGCACTAGCTAAGCAACAATCATCTATCGTTGGATACTTGCTTCAATGTATTTAAGAGTAAAATGCTTTTTCCAAATTATGAGTTACACCAGTTTATTCTAGCTTTTGTTTGTTCTAAGGGCACTTATCAATCAGCCACTGCTTGACGTTTTGTTTGAACTCCGTTCTATTCTCTTCAAGCCTAATATTCTTTGGGATTGTCTTATAAAATTTTATGGCGAGGAAGTGAGCACTGTGTTCAAACGCTGTAGTTTTGTCCATAGGTATGGGCCATGTCCTGGCCGCGCCTTGGACGTATGTGTCCATGTGTCTATTTTCGCTAGTCTTCCACGTTGTCAAACCAGTACATTGCAAGGTTGTACGCTAAAAGTCCATAGATGCTCAGAATGTTCAGCCTGCGAAAAAAGTTTCGGCAGTGTGCTCTATGTGTTGTTCCGGTCATGAGGCGAAATTAATAGTACATGAGGTGACATTCCCCAGTACATTATGCCATAATTCATGACCGACTGAAAGCACACCTAGTAAGCTATTATTAAAATTTTCAAGTCCAGTACTGGTTGCAGGAATTTTAGCATGAAGCAGGCTTTGCTTAAATTTTTTGTCACTACCTCTACGTGTGGCCGCCATTTCAAATTTCAGGTGACGGTGACGCCTAATATTTTTGGCTGATCTGTTATTCGCTGACTTTTGTGATTGTACCATATTCACGGGTTTGTGTTGTGATGCGGATTTATTATAGAGACGTCCACCACCTTTAATTTATCCGTATTTAGAGCAACACCGTTTCTCTGGCTCCAGTTGCCAATTTCGATAATGCTGCTTTCTGAAGCCTGTATTGCGTTCTCTTTGTTGTCAGCGCTGACGATGTGCGTATTATCGTCGGCGTACATGACAATTTTTCCAGCTATGACGCTGTTTGGCAGTGTGTTAATTAAGATTACGAATAGCCTGGATTATTCCTGAATTAATCTTCCTGGTGACCGACCAGTACCGCTTCCTTTCGCGTGGTTGATGCATACCTTCTGGCTTCTATCTGAAAAGAATGACATTATTCATTGATTGGGTACTCCACCTATGCCAATGCTTGATAGCGTGGATTCTAACACGTTGTGCTGTACGCAATCAAAGGTCTTCGTCATATCGTAAAAGTATCTTATTGCGCTTGATTTATTATCCAGTAGGATGTATAACTCTGTTAGGAGTTCGTACAAGGCTGTATTGATGCTTTTGTACTGTTGCTCCTTTTTAATGTACTGGTACAACGTTAGATTACATTAGTTTGGTAGGGTATACTCCTTGTGCTAAGGATTTGTTGATTACATCGCACAATGGTTTGACGATGGCTCTGATTTGATGTTTTATTATTGATTGTGGGACCTGATCAGTTCCGCAGGATGATTTTTGGAATCGGTTTTCAACTATTTGTATGATTTCCGCCTCACATGTAGATGATATAAATATTCTTCTTGTAGTTGTAGTGTTTGTAGAATTGCCATTAATGTTAGTCTTTGTGGGTATTGGCGGTTGTTGACTTACTATGTTTTCTGTTTGACTTATATGCATTCAGCATTCCATGCTGTTATTATTACATCGTTTATTTTGAAGGACAGATTGGTTTGTAGTATTCTTATATTATTATTGGCATATTTAAGTGCTGGTAGGAGTTACCTGTGTTGTTTTGTGCACGTTGTAGTTATTTATATCTGCTTCATTTTGGGTAGTTTTGTTTAACCAGCATAGTCCATGTAGCTCTTTGACTTTTTTATCTCTTCTTATTAACGAAGCAAGGAAAAACGAAGTTAGCAATATCACTTACAACAATAAAAATACACTTGTGTGCATATAAATCGGCTCACTGTAAACTTTCGACTTTAACTATATTTTGTTTCGAACCTATTTATCTGATGAAAAAGAAATATATTCTGTTTGAAACACAATTTAATATCCATTTAGATGTGAGGTTATTTTGATATGAGACAATTTGATATGAGTTTACATTTATTAAAATTTATTTCGGTTTCTTAGATTTCACAAATTTAAAATTGTGAAATTAATGCATGAAAAAACTATGGTTATTTTATTATTAAAAGAAGTACGGTTTATTGACAATTGCCTAAATTAACACTTAATTTTTAATAATGGATGTGACCCCTCTTGTTCTAATAACATCTCTCAGACGATTAGGCATAGATCTAGTCTGGTTCGACATTGTTTATTGTGGGATGTCAAGCTGCTCCTCTTCTTATATTGCAACAGTAAGCTCTGGGATCAAGGTCGGGCACGAGGTCTAGCACGAATGCTTCGTTTTAGCTCAACCCATACATATTTAGGTCGGGACCGCATGCTGGACGTTCCATAACCTGAAAACCGACTTCTGCAATGTAACACGATTCTTGTGGTATGCGCCCTAGCATTGACAGGCATAAAAATAAATTCGTCTCCAATGTAGTCGACTGAAGGTACCACATAAAGTGCTAAAATCTCCTCGATGCATCTAGCACACGTTAAACCTCCTCTTCCGTGACCAGGGTCGTCTTTACGGATGAGAAAATGGTCGGTTCGTACTCCCATAGAAATTTCACTCCAGATCATGCAATCTAACAGCGTTAGATTTCAAAACAGCGTTCTAAAAATCGCGCTCCTGGCCTCCGGTATACTTTTCTTCTTCGGTTGCATAGGTCTTATCTGAGAATGGAACAGTCCCCCGTTGTTCCAATGTCCAATTCAGATGCTCCCGTGCAAAACACAGGGGTGCTTGACGATTAGCTGGAGTAAGTTTTGAACGAAGTGCAGGTGTTTTATAAGCTTCAGTCTTCGTACTATCTGCCGGTTCCAGGTCGCCTATGAAAGGATCCATCCTCCTCATAACTGGTGGTACATTATTCGAACAGCTGCGCTTATTATATGCAGTTGTCGAGCAACAGGTCGCTGACTAAGTCCATTTTCGATTAAAGCAACTACTTGGGCGGCTTTTTGCGGTGTAGTATGCATTAAACTCACGCACTTGAAAACTAATCAAATTATGACAAACGAATAATGTGCAAATTTCAATTGCAAAGGCAATAATTTCAATCTGGCACAAGTTTGTTATTCTTGTTATAGCCATAACATAAATACGTGTCTTTTGTTTATCGTTGCTACGCATATAAACGATAAGCATCATATCATATCATATTAAATTTAAACTCATATCAAAGCATATTAAATTATCTATCAAACTGCATATATTTTTTCTTGATCTAATAAATAGATTAGATACAAAGTATAGCTAAAATCCAAAGTTTACAGTGGGTGATTACTATGTACGCAAGTTTATAGCGGATCTACAAGAAGTGGCAGAGGTATTAAATAATTATTTTGCGGCATAGGTAAGACCCTTACAAGTAACATACCAACAAATAGCGACAGAATAAGAAATAAAATAAATAAAATTACGATGTACTTTACACCAGTCACTGAAGAGGAACTTTCAGGCACAATTAACAATACTGTATTAATAACTGTTTGACCGATGGAACATATCGCTCAATTATAAAAGACCATAATCAATTTGGTTTTCAAAATAACAGTTCCACCACAAGTGCAATTCTAGATGTACTCATTATCAATACTGGGCTGGACGAATCAAAATACGTACTTGCCATACTGGTAGATTTACAAAAGGCATTTGATCTAGTGGATCACGAAGTATTGACAGCACATTTAGAAGATCTAGGAATCAAAGGTCATGCAAATAAGCTACTGGAATTACGTTTGCTAAACAGAACAATTAATTCGAAAAATGGTAAGTACACAAGCAAAAAGGCAAATATAAGAAAAGGAATACTCCAAGGTTCAATTTTGGAACTAATTCTATACCTACTATATGTACAAAGTAAATTAAACCATAAATTTTGTTCGGACGATATAATATTTTTATACGCAGCAAAAACAAAACGAAATTAGAAGCAACTGTAAATAACGACCTAAAAGTTTATACGACCTGCTTAAAAGCGTTAATTTTGAATCTATTATATACTTTTATTTTAGATAATTAGATCCTTATACCAGTTATATTAAAACTGATTGGAGTTAAAATAAAAAATAAACAATCAATAATTTAGTATAAGACCGTAATTGCAATTTAATAAATTTCTTATTCTATAAAGTGCAAAAAAATCTGCAAGCCTTGTTTGCCTCGAATCTTGCTGTAAGTGCAGAAAACATTTCTATATTTTATAATCCGTTTGGTTGTACAATTGTGGAACTTCCGTCAGAGCTTGTGATATAATACAAAGTGATTTATTTGCAAAATGATGTATGAAGAAATAGATCTAACCTAATTCTATAAATATCTTTTGGAAAACAAATAAGATTAAATAAATTTATACTTTTGGGAGGCTCTGGAGTGCGGAGCATGTGGGAGTACTTACTAATGTGAAAAAACTATCGGAATACCATAAACGCCATTTGTAAACAGCTTTTCTCTAATTTCTAATATGATGAAATATTATTCCAGAAAAACAATTATATTTATGGCATTTGTACAAAATTCAATTCAATAATAGCTTTATTAATAAATGGAAATATTTTATTAATACTTTGTTCTGGCCAACATGTGTATACGATGTTAATTTTTTTAATTATTACGAAAACATTGAAAGAAACAAACATTGTAGGTACAAACCGTTTTATAGCTTTTCAAAATATTCGTCTTTAAGATTTATACACTTTGCATGCGTTCGAATCAATTTTCTAAAGATGGAATCCTAAAAATGTGGGGTTTTAAGGCTCTAACAGCTTATTAAAGTAATGAAATTCGCTGTCCATTTATTTTTGGTTCGATATTAGGGAAATAGCATAAACCATCGAGACATTAATTCGATATTTTTATCCTTCAAATAATCAATTCTTAGACTTGATATGTGTGAACTGTGATTGCCATGATGAGAGATGAATCGACGTTTCCGATGAGTTTTTCTGATTTGGTAGATTACTTGTAAAAAAATATTGTATTCCAATCAGTATTAACTGTTCGATTCTCTAAGCAATCATTTACTCGGTAGTGTTTCATGAACGAATGCACTTTTCCAAACTTGTTTAAATACGCAAACTTTTGTTGGATTCACCCAAAAAGTCTTCATTTTGGAACACACACACACAGTTGATTGTTGTTTAGTTTCTAACTCGTACTAATATATCGAAGAGGCGATACCTATTGTAGTTTTGCAGTTCTTCGGTCAAATTATGCGGAATCTAACGGGAACACATATTTTTCAGATCTAAATATTCATTCATATCCAACGTATTGTCATCTTTGATATACCTACGAATCCTTCACTGAATATCAAATGTGAATCCTCTTCAGTCATGTTGCCCACAGCATTGATGTGTGTGTTCGAACAATAACTGCTTTGGTCGACCTTTCAGGAAATTCATTACTGGACAAAGTAACGCACATTACGAATTTCTGCAAACCAGTTGTAAACCAGTTTCTGTAAACCAGTTTCTGAGGGTGCTTCTTTACCAAAAGTTGAACGAAGCGATTCGGGCTTAGTAAAAACATCGACTTAAAATTGCAACAAATCATCCAACGAAACATTCTCATGAAAGTTCCATTTCTTCATAAAATTGAAGAAATGTGTCTTTATGAAGAAATGTGTCTTCACTATAAAGATACAATTTGGTCGATTTGTGAGCTGTTACTGCGTGCTGTCACAAGTTACAATTGTCAAATTTTACGCAAGTGCTAACGTGACATGTCAATAGTGACATATAGTGTTCTTTTGTAAAAGCTTACTGGCAGTCCTCATATAAGTATTATGTAAAAATATCACTTTAATAAAAAATTGAACCTACTTTTTCTTATTTTATATGATGAATTCGACTAATACGTCGAGTCTAAAAGTTTCATGCGTTGGCATGAAATTTTATCCGTTGGCACTTTTTCAAACTTGTTTAAATACTCTTGTTTTCTTTGCGAATTTAAAAGACCCACAACCACAATTATTACAATAACTGATTAACAATTAAATAATATTAGGCATGCCTATAAATATATTGTCACGTTTAAAATTGTGACATCCTAACGAGATGGTGTGATCCTAACTGAATAAATAAATCCTATAGTTAAAGCTGAACCGAATTAAGAATTAGTTTAGGACGTTGGCAGGAATTATTATAAGTTATTATTTGGGGTTGAGAAATCTCCATACATCTCTATAGAGCCCTTACTTTATTAAAACTGAATTTCAACTTTAAAAAGTGAGCCTGGCCCATGAATTAAATAAACTACAAGTAAAACACAGAAAGTTTAATAATGTATGGTGTACAAAATAATCTACTTAAAATAAAACAACGTATATGATCTTAAGAAAAGGTAATATATAAACTTTGCCACTAGTTA
>WYDF02276924.1:0-17502 GCA_009867245.2 Adranes taylori | reverse complement strand
GAGCTGCTGTATCCAGGACAATGTTAGCCATATGGATCGCCAACCTTCGTGAGGAGAGGGCGTGATAAGAAGAAGATATGAATCTAATGCCGGATCCACAATCACAAATATTTAATTAAGTGGAGGTAACATTACTTGTTATCATCAGTTGTTTACTTAATTTTTTTAGAAGATGCACCTTTCCTTGTTATGGAACCCAAAACATAAGCGACATTTCTACAAAATAAAGAAAAAACAAGATGCTTGGCGGAAAATTGGAGATTCTGCAAATATCAGAGGATGCTAAAAATATATCACACTAAACGCAATATCACACCTTTTCCTTATTAACTCAGATATGATTGAATAGTTGGGGTGCAGGCTACTAAAAATCAGTAAGGAATTTTTAATATTTTCAGGAAAACGAGAAGGTTCTCCGCACATATCCACACTCTCGGTTTTGCTGCAAAAATATTTCACCGAAAGCGTTAGGAGAAAATAATTGTAAGTGTGGACCCGGCATAATGTAACGGAAAATAGTTTTATAAACACCTGTATATAAATTAATGTCTAGATCTCTATTATACATCTAATCTTATCCATATAACCGCTTCGTTTTGACAAATAGACTCACCACCGTTGGTCCGTCTCCTATTTTATAGGCTGTTAGATTATTGGTATCATGCAGGGATTTGTTTTGATTCTTGTTACACTCGCCCACAGATATTTAATAATCGATCAATGTCAGCAGTTGAATTTTATTTAATTCAATTTATCTCTAGAAATCCAATAGAAGCTCTAGTTTTAAACTAAACGAACCCAAAATTATATCACCCTGTTAACGAAACATTCGCTTTCCTTTTCTACATATGAATGTGCATCCTGACACAATCACACGTGTTGTCTGTTTTTACTAAGCGGCGCGGCGCTCTATACGCGTATGTTGCGGAGACGTCATTGGCGTCGTAAATTTAGAGTAATTTATGGACGTCTGAACTGTTTTGAAGACAAGCGTCTACCTCTGAGCCAAATATTATACAAGCAGGTATGGATGGCATGCATTAAAATTTATTAAACTAAATTTTAAGTTCAAGAACCTTGAAGGTTATTTATTTAGGTCTCTAATTTCTATGTGATGTTAATAAGTTTACACTTCATTTATTTAAAATAAATCAGCCTTTTATGTTTTATGTTAAATATGTTGCTTATAGAGTCATTCGATTCAAAATTTTTATAGAATCATTTAGCATGTCATTTTTAGTAAAATATAGAAATCTACTTTAAGCAAATATTTGCTAATACTTTTGGGAATAGTACTAAAATTCCAATCACATTGGCATCAATTATTAAATAGATTTTAAAATGCATATGTCATCTCAAGACGCCTCTAAAAAGTCATAATCTACATTCCAGTTATTTAGTTTATCCGCCATATTCAGAAAATCATTTAGTCACTTCCCAATCAATTGGAAAAGTGACAAAACGGTCATGATCCCCAAACCACGACTCCTTGACGTCTTAACGTCGACTTATTACACGTCTTACTTGGGAAAACCTTTGAAAGAATTTTTGCTCTCCGCTTAAGAAACTGCTTACAAACAAATAAAATATTTCCAGAAAACCAATTCGATTCTAGGTCATCTCGCTCCACAATGGATCCCGCTCCTCTAAAATTTCAAACAGATATTACACGAACACAAAATAATTGCCACAGCGCTCTTGCAATATTTCTGGATATCTTACTGTCTGGCATGCTGGGGTTATTCGGCAATTCCATGAACTCCACATCTTTCATCCAAGCACAATGAAGATGGATCAGTCATACGCATTCGACCGCACCATCCAAATCAAAATTGGAGATACATTCTCCAGATGTTCCCTAATATCTGACCCTAACATCCGATCCCTAATGTCTCGCTGCACCCATTGTGCCTTATACGCTGTCGATACAGCTTATTGGGCATGTAATCTAAATGCATGAAGGGCAAGTTGTACATGCAGATGTCTGTCGGCAACTTTTCTAAATGGGCACAAAATGACACATCAAAACCCTGCATCACACCTTATACTACTTCTATTAGGCCACTGGTAGACTACAAAGTAGTTCTGTATTCCACATTATCAAACGCGCAAGCGCACAGTACGGAAAATTTACAGACTACATTTCCGATTTCCCAATTCACTACTACATGAGCATTGTTCTGCCGAACATATCACAAATCATTTAAAATCTCTTCAAGCCAAATACCCGACTAAATGGCATGCAGGAAATAATTCGCCAGCCCATCAAACTCTTCGATCCGACTGGAAAGCCGGCTACTACTACTGTAAACTGCCATGCAGTCTCACCCGCCAGATCGAATAATCCAAACGATGCAAGATGCTCCTGAGGATCTTTAAGATATCCTGGAATCAATGCAGCTTTCTCTTAGATAATTCTCTCGCCAATGTTATATGGCTACAAGTGGAATTTAGTGGGTACAAATCCCTCACTGTATCGTGTACCGGGCCACGCTTCGTCACTTGATTATTCTCCATCTCCCTCGTAAGAACAAAGAAATATTCAGGAGATAAATAACATTTTACTACATTGTAAATTTCTTCACCAATGAATTCCAACAAATTAAAATTGGGTAGTCGTCACTTGACTTTACCGTAACATGGCGCAATAATAAGTCTTACAGCAGTTCCGGTCAACAGTCATTTTCGGTTATCATAAACGAACTAAAATTCAAATGTGACGAGATTTTATATTCTCAAACGATTGCCATTGAAAACTATGGCAATGATAAATCAGCAGAGCAAAAGATTAAATTCAAAGATTAATTTGCTGCACTGTGATGGGTTTGCGTGGATTAATCCTGATATTAATGCAAACGTTATCAATGCGAAGACGCGCTCGCAAAGCGACAAGCGTTTCTATGCTAATTAGATGTTACCATAATTAGCTATTGAGTGTTGAGCTGTTTGAATATATAATAGAGTACTTATAATTCATTGGAAAAGATACAATGAAAGAATGGAAGGTCCATGAAAGATGTATGCGAGGAATTGCCACTGAATAAATCTATGATGATGGATGCAAAAACAAAGGAGAAAAATTAGGGGAGTAAGAATATTTATATAAAAGCAATGATTGGTTAAGTATATAATGTCATAGATATTTATAAATGACTAAAATGATGGTAGGTTTAGGTGCGGAAGTGTGGAGCGGGGAAATAGGTGCTGGAAGAATAAGAATGAGAAAAGAGTATGTGGGTAGATAGAGAGAGAAGAGTTGGGAGATTTACATGATCAAAGAATGATAGAGGAAATTGGAGAGTACGGGAAAAGAAGATGGGGGAGTTAAAATAAAGCGCCAAATATTAGTGGAAGTTGGGGGAGTTAAAATAATGCAGCAAATATAAGTGGATATCAGTAAGGGGAAGAGAAGTTAAAAATAGTTGTATGATAAGGGTGTCGGCAGTGAGGCCGAGAGTGGGTACGAGAGCATCTGAATGGTTTAGGGTAAATAGGGGAGTAAAGCAAGGATGTCCTTTGAGCGCGAACTTATTTAATATATATCGATCGGATCTAGAAGAGGTTCTGCGTAAAGGACAGACAGGAGGGGTGATATTAGGAGGGAAAAAAAATTGGTCGCTTGGGTATGCAGATGTTGTAGCGTGTTTCGCAGGGAGTAAGGAAGAGATGCAGGAAGTGTTTGATAGAGTGAGAAAGTATATGGTAAAAGAGGGTTGGAAGTAAACGTGGACAAGACAAAAGTAATGGTGTGCAAGAAGGGTGGGAGGGACAGCAATAGAGATGAATTTCGGATGAATGGAAGTCAAATTGGGGCATTGAAAGAAGTATCTAGGGTATATGGTAACTCTCGGAATGGATCGGCAAATGAGCAAGTAAGTAAAAGTTCAGCTAGCGATCGAATGGATGGGGTATTTTTGGAAGGGAAGTTTGGTGATTCGATTTTAATGAGGATAATGATATTCAGAGTATGTGTAAGAAGTATTACGCTATATGGTGCTGAAGTGTGGGCGGTTAAGGAGAGAAGGAAATTGAAGTGGAGATAATGAGATACATGAAGAGAGTACTAGGAGCGAAAAAATCGACGCCGTGTGAGATAGTGAGAAATGAATTAAATGATATAAAATGTTGGGTGTATGGAGTGAAGAAGATGGTAAGGTATGAACGAAAAGTGATGCGGGATGTAAGTGATAGATTGGTTAAGAAAGTATATGAGGAAGCTATGGGATGCAAGAAGGAAGAAGAGAACGAATGAGGGGGGGAAAGAAGAAGGATGTATGAGGGGTGCGGATGGTCTATGCGTGGATGGTATGAATGGGTGTATATGAGAATAAGATGCGAAATTGAGGTAGAACAGAGGTTAAGGGATGTAGAATTGCAAGAGATGTATGAGAGAATAAGAAGGGGAAAGTACAACAAGAGAAATGAATATTTAATGGTGGAAGGTAGAATGCCGGAATATTTAACATCGGACATGAGTATGAATGAAAGAAGAATGATTGCGAGATTTAGATGTGGTAATGATGAAAGAGGAAATAAGTATTGGATGAATGAAGAATATAGAAAGTGTAGTGCGTGTTGGAATGGAGGATGCAACATTGGGTGAGCTGGTGTATGAGAATGGAATGGAAGGAGGATCAAAGGCAGGTGACTGTAAATTGAAGAATGTATATGGGTGAGAAAAGGAAGTATAGGGGTATAATGAAAAATTTTTTGGAAGAGAATAGAACCGAAAAAAATAGGGAATCTTTGTAGTCATTTTTGTCTCTTCCTCACTCAATTTGTGTGCAGGGTATAAGAAGGATGAATGTGGGGAGTAATGGAAAGGGAGGGTTGTTGAGGGTGAATGGAATTTAGGATGAGATAGATGGAATTTAGGATGGGTTTCTTTTTTTTGTTTTGTTTGTTCTCCATTTTCTACTTTTTTTGAGCAGCATTTGAGTAGATTTTTTTCTCTTGTTTTTTATATTGGTTTGATTAGTTAGATTAGTATTAGATAGGGGGTTATTTTTAATTTTGTAAAGGTTAGTATGAATTAAGTGAATTAGAATAAGTAAATGTACTTTAGTTGAATATGTTACATATTACATATATGTATAATATTTTTGTAAGAAGATTATGCCAATAAAGGTTGTTTTGATTTGATAAGGGTGCAAGGTGGTGTGTATAGGAAAGTTGTGGGTGTAGGATGAGAAGAATGAAACAATGCTCTCCCGGACTGTCTAGGGATTGATTTGTGGTTTAGGGCGGGGGGGGGGGGCAATAATAGTATAAAAGTGATTAATTGCTCTGCTAGTGACACAAATTTAAATGTCGCATATTTTTTTCTTTTGTTTAGGTGAATAATGGTCATCGCAAAAACGATCGAATAGTACTCTGGATGCTTACATCCCATTAAAACGAGGACATTTTAAAATTCTTGTGGAAGCAATAACACTGTACTGTTGTTTCACTCCATTACAAACGCAGCCTTACCGCAAATTCCGTTAGTAACACAAGGAACCTATGCTACCAGCTTAGTCTCGTTAAAACAGTACATTAGTAGAGCATCAATTAATTCCTTTGAGCACCTCAGAGCTACACCAACCACATCGCGATCGAATCTATTCGGTCCTAGTGTCGCACAATGACAGCATGCGCGCATAAATATATACACTGGAGCATGCGTCGTGGATCAGTGTGTGTATCCTCAAATGTAGACGCACTAAGCGTATTTAATATGTATTTCGAATTTTTAGTTTTAGCTTTCATATCGGAATAAAATTTACAATTAGAACTTAATATTAAATTATTATCATAGTGAAACGTTATATGAATTTTGTTATTGATTAGATTTCATTGTAACATTTCGAGATTCATGTAAATAAAATGTGTTTAGAGCATGCCAAACGCAATTCAATCTGATACGATAATATAATCTAAAATTGAAACCCTTTCAATTAGATTTATACTCCTAACTAATGCTGATAATATAAATTAAATTGTAGCCAGTGTCCCAATTGTGCCAAAGTTAATTACATGCATCAAACCGCTACAACATGACATCGCCCGATAGCGATCTAATACAAGCGCCAGCGGAAATCAAATTAAACATTGATGACATAAAGTGATCGATAATAAGATTTTATAAACTAGAAAATGAATAAATATTTCACTTCCTCATTTTATATTGTGTGTTATTATTGTGTTATTCCGATCGATTTCGCTTTTTAAAATCAGATCATCAGGAAAAGGTGCATTCAAAAACAATTATAATAAGAACAATAATTGAAGATTTATATTAAACATCACAATTGGCATAACAATTGTCTAATGTGACATAACAATTGAAAAGTGACATAACAAACATCACATAATAATTGCACGCTCAGCAAAATATCTGAAATAACTTTTAAACAAGTTTGATGACAAGGAGGCAGTGGTTTCAGTCAAAAGACTTTGAAGAAGGGCGACTACGAGCAGACATCTGTAGCTCTTCTTCTGTGGTTTCACAGCTTCGAAGGATGGGCAGTCCTGTGAGTGAGCCAATGCTTCCAGCTAAGGTGCTTGAATTCCACAAGAACTTTAAAAATGGCGATGCAACATTCACTGCAAGCGATGGATGGCTGGACAGGTGGAAGAAGAAATATGGTATAAAGCAGCTAGGCATTAGTGAAGAAAAACTGCTGACTCATCTACTCAGCTGACTCATCTAAAGTTTCCGAATTTCAGTCTAAAATGGAATAAATCGTTTTCAAGGAAGAATTGACCACAGATTCTACTGTCTGCAATATTTTCGTTTCTTTGAAAGTGAAGCCTCTGTTTATAGGAAAGTCTAAAAATCCAAGAGATTTTAAAAATTACAAAGTCAACTGTCTGCCAAAAACGTACTGCAACCAAAGAAGTGCATGGATGGATTTCATGATTTTTAGTGACTCGTTTTGTAAAGAATTTGTTTCTGTTGGGTTTTGAAAAGAATTTGTTTCTGTCACTGAAGCATTTTTGACAAAAAATAAGCTTCCCAGGAAAGCGATTTTATTATTGAACAATGTGCCGCCTCACCCAAATGCGCCAAAGAACTGTACGTGGTGATATTAAAGCTATATTCCTACTCCCTACAGTGACATCGCTTATACAACCCCTAGACCAACGCGTTCTAAAAGCGATGAAGAGAATTTACCGGTGAAGGCTTCTCCAGATGTTGGTTGTAAAATTAGACGAAGGATTGACCGTTAAGGATGCCTTTAAGCAAGTCACATTCAATGTAGCATACTGTATTGCTTCAGAATGGGACGAGGTGAAAACGATCACCATTCAAAAATCATGGAAAAATTTATTTGGCTTAGATGGGCCGCCTAAAAAATACCACTGTTGAAAATCAAATAAACAGCGAAGACATTCGTGATTGGTGCAATGATGATGTCCAGATGAAGATTGCTGATGAGGAAATTATCGATATAGTTAACAGTGCTAAAGACAGTGAAGAAGACGACGATACGGATGATGACTCCAAAAATATCATATTCCGATGGGCTGAAATTAATCGACGCCGCTATCGCTTACGTAGAGCAAGAAGAAGAGTGACACCACTCGACATACTCTATCTTCAGTGTTGGCGTAACAATTTGAGACTTTTTTAAGAAATAATTTCATGTTTCCCTTGATTATAGGCCTGTAATTATGTTTATTTTAAATTTTTTCATTCAACAAACCAATTTTGTACGAGTTTTTACTTAATCTCCATATAATCCGTGTTTTTCTGTATCTGATGTGGTCTCGCTCACATTACCTCGGATAATCGCGAGTCTACTGTATAGTTCCACAAAGTTAAAATACTTTAAACTAAGCTGCCAAATAGAAAGTTTTTTTGCTCTATCCTATTTAAAAAATTCGAAAAAAATTTCATTCTAAAAATAAATAGGGCCAGACAAGAAATGAGAGAAACACAAGAAAGTGAAATTTTTTTGATTACATCCTTTCATTCATGAAATATAGATTAAAATTAAATACAAATTCAATTAAAGTAGTCACTAGATCAAATCTCGTTAAAACCAACTACAACTTAAAACAATTCAATTAAAATTCAAGAGCCACTGCGTGTTGGTGAGTAATCCATAGGTGCGAGATAGTAATCCATCGGACTAGAATTTTGTATACTGCCGTTGTTTCTACTGTTGAAATCTTCCGCCACCATGCTAAGCCGCTAGCCCATCTTGATAACGCCTAGCTGTCTCCGGCCCTCTCTATACGTAGCGTTAAGGTACTAGCCGGAGACAGCCCCACTCATTCAATCATTGGCTGACCTAGATTCCAACTGGGATTTGCACGCAACCTTCCTCTAGGTTGCGCAGCGTAACTGAATCCACCAGCGTGAAGGTGAAAGTCGGAGGTGATGTACAGAGGCTATGGAGCATAATGAGCTCTGTATGACGCATGTACATCCTTAGGAAGTGGACATGGATCGTACGAAATGGAAGGAGCTAGGGGAGGCCTACATACAGCAGTGGATACAAACAGGCTGATTAGTAAGAAGTAGATAAACAGGGTCGTGGCTTAGTGATGCTCCTAAGAAAGAAGGTGCTGATGAACCCTTATAATAATGAATGAAATGGTTCCATACATCTTGAACTAGGCGCTTTTTAAGACATTAGTTGTAATTATAAATCGTTCCTTGTTGGTATTACCTACATATTACCTCAGAAATTATGTTATACTTCAGAATAAGAAGTAGCACTATTTAATCCTCATCATATTATAGCGTACCCAGCGTTGGCTTTTACCTAAGAGAATATCGTGGATAGGAATATTAATGAGTTGATTGTTAAGTCTGTCTACGTTGTACT
The DNA here is from genome assembly GCA_009867245.2 of Adranes taylori. NCBI lineage: Eukaryota > Metazoa > Arthropoda > Insecta > Coleoptera > Staphylinidae > Adranes > Adranes taylori. The sequence goes on along the minus strand of WYDF02276924.1, from coordinate 8,683 downwards.
TAATATCTCGATTGGTGAGCTGGTGCTATGATACCTTATTTCACCTACTTCTCATTTAGGGTGCTGTAATGCCAATAATAACAATTTATAATAATTAAAAACATCAATTTCCAAAATCATCAAGAAAAACAAGTGTAATGCTGGCTGCATTCATAAATTAATAATTCAAAAGACATTGTCTTTTTTATAAACAGCCGGCCAGTTGCTTAAAAAGCAGAGTCGTGTCTTTCAAAATATGCGACAGTGATGTTCCTAGTAAAGAAGGTGCTGATGATCGTTTATAATAATGGGTGAAATGGCTCTATACATCTAGAACTAGCAGCTTTCTTAAGACATTTCTTGTAATTATAAATTGTTGCTTGTTGGTATTACGTACCATTTTACTTCAAATTATATGTTATACTTCAGAATAAAAAGTAGCATTATTTAATCATCATCATCACAAGTTTCAAAGTACCCATTTTTACCACAAAGCATCCTAAAAAAAAACCGTCTGCTTACATCACATTTATCAGCGGTAAGTGAAATTCAAGATAGAAAATATCAAACGGTGAGTGGTTCAACCTTTCATAGGTACAGTACATTTATTTTCTCATTAGGTAGTGGTTCCAACTGTTGGACATTATATATTAACAGGAAATACTCACATTGCTACTTTTTTGAAAAAATATATGCAAAAACAGAAAGAACGGAGAGTATTCCTTCCTGAAAATATATATGAATTATTATATCCCATAACTCCTTCTGGAGTTACTACATCAACTTGCCGTTTGGGTAAAATATCTCTAATGATTTGAGTTTATTGGAATTCCCTATGATCTTCTCATAAAAGTTGTTTACATTGTGCTTCCCACTTATCCAGATTTATAGGTTGCTTATCATTTGTTCCCAAACTTGTTGTGCTAAAGAATCCAACCCACTTTCCTCTTTCAGCCAATATATCTTCCATTCTTATGTTTCAGCTTTCAAAGGAAAAAAAAACTTTCAAAAGCAGCAACTTAAAATGTAATCAATAATGAAATGAATATTGCGTATTTCGTTGATTGAATGTTATAAAAGCGTTAATAAAATATCAGAAAACAGATTAATCGGATAAAAGTTGCGTATGACCAGTTCGTTCCGCTCAAGCAAGAAAAGAAACAAAAAGAAGTTAGTGAATCATAAATCAAAGGAGCTACATCGCTTTAGACCCACCCGAATTATTCCACATACATGGGTTTTAATTGAAATCTCTCAGTCATCATGCGCTCTCCTGTTCTCTTTTATTTCTTTGCTGCCTCTCTTCCTTCGTAATGTCATCGGCAGAAAAGGCCATTTATCACGTGACGCAGCTAGAATTGCTCAGTCTAGAGTAAAGTTGAAAATTTCACTGTTGTTATTGGTTGCAATAGCAAACACATTCATTCATTCCCTTTACATCGAAATGCGTTGATGTTAAAGCGATTTGCAAGTATCGTTCCCTAATACCCCTTTCCCTAATTCCTAGCAATCGCGTTCATTTTGTAAGTCATTCGTGCGTTTACATTTTAAAATTAATTCTTCTTTTAGATTGAAATTCTTAGACATATAAAATATTAATTTTATTTGTCAAACTTTTTTTTTGGAAAAGCTCATTGACTGTTGAAGGTATATCAATTTAAGTTTTAAGCAATTCAGTGTGCAAGCACATATCTACTTTCATGTAATGTTACTCGGATGAACACAAATTTTTGTCTTCAATTTTAATTCATCATCAAAGCGAGCATCAGTACAGTACATTATAACGCCAAAAGTTATTAGAGCTAAAAGTTATTAGACGTATTCAATTCTTAGGATTCTACTACAGAGGATTTAAATATTTCAAACAATCAAAGGAAATACCGTCTACATGATAAAAATTTATTAAAATCAATAAATATAGTAGTAGTAGGATCAATTCTGCCGGCGGCGCCGCGTCTTCTCTAATACCTCTATCCCTAATTTTTCAAATGACAGCTGAAAAAGGGCGACTATAAGTAGTGCCACTATGGCCCTTTCCTACTACCTATAGCAATCTAAAAATCATAAAAATAATATAGCAATCTATAAAATAAAAAATTTATCAGACAATAGATAAGCGAAAATGATTCAGACCCCAGGTGTCACCAAATCATCTTGAAGATAGCTGCGGGTAAAATAAACTAGCCTCGACGAAATCGCGACTGTAAACAAGAGGGGGAAAGAAAGTAGTTCTGTACGTGAATATTTTGTGGCATCCGTGTGTAAGAGAGAGTACATAGAACAATCATTTGAGTGATAGGCTTTTTTAGGTAGGAGTGAGGTGCAAGGAAGTTCTGCCAAATTGAAGTATGGCAGATAGTGCGGTGGTCAACCCAAGAAAATATAAATCAGGAAATTCAATGGAGAGGGTACGCATAATTGTTTTAGCTTTGCGTAGGTTATGTTCGAAAAGATTAGCTTAATTCGCGTATTTTAATTGTACGTCTCTTGTTGTGAGAAAAGGGATGAAATGCAGTGTGAGTAATAATTTTGTTTTATTATGAACAAATAATTGTGAAATTCAACCACTTTAAGCTTCGTTTGATTTTACTTTCAATAAATAATTGAAATTAGTTTAATAAATCGTCCTTACTATAAAACTAACTAAATAGGAATCTTATGGAAAAGTCGGAAGTAAATTATTATGGCGATGTTCCTTCACGGATGTATTTTATTATATTATAGCATTTAACTATGCACTATTCAGTTGACTGGATGTTTATTTTTGTCACAATGTTAATAAATCTTTTCAACGCTCAATATGATTATTTGGCTTTAATCAAAAGCCCTTTTAATTATGATTGTATGTGTTATAAATTATTTAATGAAAATCTTTATACGTTTTATTTGAAGTGTATTTATAAATTCATGAGTCGTATTTGTTTTAGTAAAGTTAAATCTTTGTCATTATTCAATCAGGGGCTCTAATAATTATTGTTTAATTATAAAGTGTAGTGGTGTATGTATATTCAAAAACCCCCATATAATAATTTATCATTTCTCTCTACGCCCTAAACAAACCTAGATTCCTAGATTCCAATTGAATTTGATGGGTCTTAACTAGGAGTAGAATTTATTTATCCAGTTAGGGCTCATACAATTCAATGTCACAAAAACGTGACAATGCCGTACAATTTGCACTAAAATATGTTTTTGAATAACTTACCTGTATATTAGATGGCTAATAAAAATGCTTGAGTTGTTCGTTTAGGTTAAGCTAAGTTTTCCAACACCGAGTAGTACAACTTTTATGTATACTCTTAAATGTCATATCCCAAAAAAAGCAATCTGGCATGATTTCAAACGGCAAGATGAACAAATACGAATTCAAGGTCGCCTAGGCTTAGAGAAAGTTTTCTATTGCAAATTGCATCAGACATTTCTGAAATAAGACCACTTACTTTGAACGGTTGCTGGAAATACATATATTTGATCATATAACATATGATTGGACCATATGTACTTTTATTTAGAAAAAAGAAACTTATCAAAAAACACAGTAAATTATTCAAGTATCATTGGCACACTTTATGATCTGACACAAAAAGATGTTGAGATTTTTCGTTTCCAGTTACCAGATGATAATGACTTTTATTCGAATGGCTAAGGACTAAGGAAATTAGAAGATAGCTGCGTTAATATGGTAGTTGAATTGTCAAGTCAGAAACAAGTAAGAAAAAATTGATAACTGTTGATCTCAATCAGAGATCTGCAATCAATTAGAGAAATAGTGTTGAACTCACTGGTGAAGCACATTCTGTTTAGATCGGAGATAAATTTTGCCACCCTATTTTTCATACAATGGAAGTCGAAAGGTTTGCTATATATACTATATTATAACGTCAAAAAAGATATTACATGTATTTACTTCTTAGATTCTAATATAAAGATCTTTAAACATGTAATCTAAGGGAAACATATAAAATAAATACCGCACACCCGCGAGGGGATAAAACTTCTTCGCGTTTTGGAACAAATTGGTGGTCAAGAGACAAGCGAGATGGTTTATCAAGTAAATCAGTTTTGCGTCCATGTATTAGAAAAAGATCATTGAAAAATAATTTGACTAATGGACGTTTAATAACTAGGAGTGGAACACATTAATTTTCTTTTTGCTAGGACGATTCTATATAAGCAAAGAACTCATCAATGCGGTTCTTATTATTTTCTGATTATTCTCTCAGTACGCTTTGAAGTTTTGTTAGTTCTTCTTTACGTTCAAAGTACGAGATTTTGCCTATTACGAATTATGTCTGAAGTACAAATGTGAGTAAACAGATATATATGTTTATTAAATATTTAGGTTAAAGAAATTGATTACCTCAAGTTCTTTTGATTTTTATTCTCAGTTAATAAATGATTTTATTGCAACTAATTGTGTATGTAGTTTATTTATGGATTAATAATAAAATATTTCGGTGACGTATTAATCTTTATGAAAGTGTAACCAATCAGAATTGCACTGTATTTCATTATGCTGTCAATCAACCGATCTGTTTTAATTTCTCGTAGATTCCCTTTGTAAATCAAATGATACTTGGACATTATTTTATTTATTTCCGTTTAAAAGGAAAGGTGTTTTGAATTCAAATTAAAGTGTAATATAAATAAACATTAATAAGCATTTTGTTTTATTATGCATCTATATTTATTAACTTTTTGATAATCAGTGTAATAAATTATTTTATTGTAAATCGATTATTTGTTGTAATGTTTCATACCTTGTTGCGTGTTATTTGATGTTTACTTATTTTAATTCTTGAGCCGTACTTGTTTTAGTAAGGTTAAATCTTTGGCCTTATGCAAGCAAGGGCTCTAAGAATTATTGTTTAATTCAACAACTACTAAAAAATAATTAATTAATTCAGTTTTATCCCGGAAGAATTGGATGGGTTTTAATTCGCATATATTTATCCAGTTTAGCTCACACAATTCCATGTCACAAAAATAAATGTGACAATATGAAACAAAACTAGATGTATTTAATTTTGTCTATGTGCCATTTTTAACTCGTGCAGCAAAGTTACTTGGGTCTCTCATTCGTATCATGAATAACATGTGAGTACGTATCCACTGCATGCACGATACCGTGAGGCTCGTAACTTGAGTGCGCTGCCTCTTGTTCGAAGGGCTGATATGGCTCGCTACTGCTAGGAGTGGTAATCTTTGCGCATTACCGAAGTAAGTAGCCGTATATTTATTAGGTTCAGTCAAAATATGATTCGACGTCTTTCGAAGCATGCTCACCTCAACGTTGCAAATTTAGATAATGGCATGTAATTATATAATCAAGTTTGTCAACCATTAAAACCAATCCAAACGCCAATCCAAACGCCAATCCAAAGCCAATTCCAATCCAAACTTGAAAGGAAACTACCCATCCGGAAAGTCCATTTCACTATCTGGATCAAAGAAGATCCGAGCAACGTTTACCATAGAATTAAGGAGTAAGCACAAAAAAGCCATTAATGTCGAAGAAATGTATGGGTCCCTTATCGTTTAGTTAGCTATGTGTTCTTTTTTTAGACAGACTTTTTTTAAATATATTCATTTGCGATTTTAAAGAGAGACGATTTTGTTGCGAGAATCGCAACAAAATCTTTTTCGACAAACGGTTTTTCTTACTGCGAACTTTGTATATGAGATTTTGGTCAGAAAGTTTTCAGTAAGCCGTTACGATTTTCACCTTTATGCCCTTAATGGTTATAGTTGATTCTTCTTTTTTGTTTTAGAATTTTAGCAGAAGGCTGTTTCCATTCGATGGTTTCCGAGCTTCTGGTCATGTGGAGCTGCCACCACCACTTACGATGTACATCGTGTGTATCACCGCCAATAAAAGGTGCATATAAAATTCGCATATAATAGGTGGGCACAGCACAATATCAAGGACACGCAATTCTGAATTGGAATCTTCGTGACTGCAGCGCGAATTGAATCCTGTAACACCCTGACGATAAAAATCCTAAGTCAAATGCACAAACAAGAAAGAATACTTCATAACTGCTTAACAATATAAATATTCATTTAAGAGCTCAGATACATAATCTGTTTCTGTCCTCTTACCATCATTTCACATTGTGTAGATGGTGCGTGTCCACTTTGGAAAATTTTCAATTGTTTAATATAAATGGATCTTCTCGTGTTTCACAATTAAACTTTCCGCATTGTAAAAATCAATTGAGTACCAGTTTGCTTCAAGAAGTTCAGTCACAAAAATAACGATGAAACAGAAGTTTGGGGAGTATTCGAAAGACCATAAGAAATAGTTTGGGACGCCCACCAATTCAATCCTTTTCTTCTAATTGCTACAGAGTCAACAATCTCAAACCAATAGTGTTGCAAATGTTTTGCAATGCATATGTTTCGAGTTCCATTATTTGCAAGATACCTTTAACAAAATCTTGTAAATACTAGATGGTATTCTACCTATATCAAATTCTAAAACCCCCTGTCATAATGCAATACAAAGGCCAGTTTTACAAATTTCTTTTGAATTAACTGCAGGTATATTTGGATATATTCTCTCTTCGAAAAGTTTGATTGGCGTTTGATTTACGACTTTTGTAGCAACTGTGTGACTCCTTAGTAGTTTTGAATATAGAAAATTCCATTTTTTCTTGTGAACAATAAAATAGTTCTAAAGACTTACTACAACAGAAAAGAGCGTAAGAATGTTCTAACTAGTCTCTTGTTATGATTACCCCTCCGGAATATGAGAGTAGCAAATTGGTAAGGTAAAAAATATACAATTAGAAATAGAAGTAAAAATACATGTGAGAGTTTTCAGCACATTACAAAGTCGAAAATCATTTAAAGAATCAACCAGGAGTCGTTTTATAAATGGTTGGCATTCAGCTAAGCACATGTAAATCGGTAATAAAGTTGCCTACACACGTTTGGAGATTGAAATCGTTTATATCATAGAGCGCTGATGAGATTTATGCCATGTTGTCATAGTTTACAAAATAAACAAACTTTTTTTAGTATTTAGCATTTCACCTATTATTATAAGGGATCATCAGCATCCTTTTTTTTTACATATTTATTAAATATATTGCATACATACCTATTAAATTAATAGATATTACATTCCTATTAGATGTATATCTGTCGATGTTTGCTTGTCATAAAAGCAGATCCACTTCCATTTATTTACTGTATATATTTGTTGATTTTTGTTAATAAAGATGAAGTTGTTTTTTTTTAGATTCATTTAGCCCCTACGGTTTTTTTATCTCGCAATTTTCCCTTAACTTTGAATAAAACAAATGCGGTGTTATTCTTTTGTACTCTTGAATATTTATTTAAATTGAATTAATTTTCTTTTTTTATATTATGTTGACATAATATTTGATTTTTAAAGCATTCAGTATATTAAGCTCGCCTTACATAATAAATTGAAAGTAATCAATTCAATGGAAATTAAAACTAAATCAAACTAAGTAATTTTCTTTAACAATTGTTTAACTACGGTTATCAAATAAAATTTCTCTCACAGCGGCTTCAACTGAAGTAGACACAAAGTTTTACGACAGTTGTTCAGTTAATGAAATCATAGAAAAATTACATGGGGCTCCGGAACAAAGTACTTAAAATGATACGCTCGCAAGTACGAGTCATTTTATTGAAAAAATCTCTATACCAGATGGATATAAATAACCCAAATATTATTTAAATTGTAAACAATGCTCAAAATCCGAAAAGAGGTGCAATACGAGTTGGAGATGCAAGAACAGCTTAACCTAACTAGCCATGTTTGCAGAAAAATGCTTTCATTATAAATAACTGACGTATGACAATACAGCAAAAGCAATCATTCTTAATTAGTATAAATAATTAATAATAAAATAAAGTTGGTGTAAATAATATTCTTAGACCATATTGTTAAGGATTGATTGACGTTTTAAATTCCTGAGATTCTACTGTAGAGATTGTAAATAGTTCAATTATTGGAGAGAATAACGTTTAAATGCTTAGAAATCAATAAGTTAATCAATTCTAGTTAATTTTGGAATTAATAGCATCCTAATTTCAGTCGTTTTTTCATTAAATTTATTCTAAACGATATCAAATAATTTTAATTCCAATATGTAGATAGTCAGATTCACGTACAACTGCTTAGCGAAGAACTGTCTATATGTGACCTTAACTTCTCGGGCGCACTCGAATGAGCGGGCTCTGCTAAAGCTATAGCTAGCATTTCGTACTAATGTATTTTCTATTGTATTTCTAAGAGAGAAATTTTTAAGTAATAAAAATGGTTTGATTTTTATTTTGGCTAAAGAAGCTGAATACGTTCAGCACATTTCTTTCATTTTAAATGTAATTAACTTTTTTTTATAACAAGTTAACAAATCAACTTTGACTTAAATATTACTAAATTGCATTCACGTTTACGTATTAATTGGAAATAAACTCTTTCATTGGAGGATAAAACTTTAAGCTTGTTCAAATAATCATAGGCGTATAATATTTTATTACGTAATCAGTCGATCTACTTCTGAGTAAATATTCCTTCATTAATAGTAGGTAACCTTTCTTTATGTTACTTGGCATCAGTGGCGTAACTATACCGTTCGAGGCCCGTAGCAAATTCATCGGATGGGCCCCCTCCCCCCAATATAAAGAAGCTGAACCAACAATAATAATATTTTTTTATTTTATA
>WYDF02276913.1:0-17502 GCA_009867245.2 Adranes taylori | reverse complement strand
AAACAGTATATCCCTTTTTTTGATCCGATTAATAGTTTCTGAAAAAAATATAGTTCAAGTCAAAAGTTTAAAGTGGGTCGATTTCTATGCACGCAAGTTTAGTATATACAGCATTATTTTGCTTACATGTGTTATTAGGGAGATTAAGCGGTAGTTGTTGCAAGAGAAAGTAGTTGTAGAAAAAAGCAACGATTAAAAGAAAGATAGAAAGAACATCTATTAAGTATCTTTGAGGGTCGTTCTAAATTTAGATCGATTCCTGAAATGGTATAATTATATCTATATCTGCAGTTAAGTGGCTTTTTTAAATATAAAAACCAAAATATTAAAAAGATGTGACAGTACGGTTCGAAGTTCGGTGGTGCATAAAATTACTTCTAACTATTTTTACCGACCAATTTGTTAGTCTTGATTTTATTGTAAGTTGTTATAATTTGTTGACTGATTTATTCATGTACTGTAAGAATTAATATACATTTTAATACACAATTAGCGAATAGAGTTTAGGATGTCAAAACTAAGAATACGATAGGTACCTGGTACCCTAACACTTGAACGGAGTGCCAGACTAGATGCGGTAATGGGTCATTACATGCTGTCCATTACTTCGTAATGTTATAATCAAAACACTGATGTTAAACGACAGCACTGGCACTTAAAAACCACGATAACAGCAACAATTTACAAATCTGGCTGGTAGCCACACAAATCCGGATATTAATCGCCCAATCAGCATGATAAGCAGCGTCTTTTCACGAGTATCCGAAAAAGTTATTAAAAAGAGGCTACATAGTTTTTAGCTTACAAAAGTAAAACCATTAACCTGTATGACCTAAAATTGGTTTCCAGAATGCACGCTATATGCACGTTATACCCAAACTGCAGTGAACAGTACTAATGGACAATATTAATGAAAATTCTAACTCGCATAGGCATTAGAGGTAAGGGACACAAAATTATAAAATCTTATGTATGTAATCGACAGGTAGTAACTAGACTATAAGAGACCCCTAACCAATCACAAAAGGTGTACCACAAGGATCACTATTGGAGCCACTTTTGTATCTAGGATATACACATTACATCTGTACAATAAAATTAAGAGCAGACTACAAACTCTTTGCAGATGACACGATTCTCGTGTATGACGACAAGAATAAAAATAAATTACAAAACAAGATTAATGAGGACCTAGGCACATACTAGAAGAGGTTAAGGTATACAGACAATAAATATCGATAAAACCGAGCATCCTATATTTAAAAACTGAAAAGCTATCGACCTACAGCTTCAATTAAATAATATACAAATTAAGAAAAATACAACCACGAAGAGGCTTTGGCTTTGTCGCAAATTCGCCTTGTCGTATCATAGGTAACCTCTTTCGCTAAAAAAAAATTGATGAATATGAACATAAACTGGTTTTGTTGCAAGTCTTCTGGTTTGCTCAAAAAACTCAATGAAATTTTAAAAGATCATAATTCAATAAATATTAGAGATACGAGTTACGTAGAGACAATTTTGGAAAACCATTAAAACGCGTTTTCCAGACCATAAAATGGTTTTGTCTATTATTACTAAAAGCGTAAAAACGAACGTTTCGTGATAACATGGAAAAACTGGAGGGGTCCCATTTTTGACCTTTCTAAACACATGGCATCTCCCCCGACAAGGTTAAAAATATGCCGTTTTCGTGAAATTCTTTAGAAGATTTATTTCGATCATTTTTTTCAAAAAAACCATTTCCAAAAAAGTTATGAATTTTGAAAAAATCGAAAAAAAATATTTTTGAAATTGACAAATTTCAATAAATCCAAGAAAAATGGGGGTTTCACAATGCGATTCGTGTTGACTTGATAAAAATGCAAAAATATTCGAAATTTTGAGAAATCTATAGATTTTATGAAAAAAAAATTGAAAATTTCAGCCATGAAAATGTATGCCAAATTGGGGAGTCTATGTTCTCCAAACTCATATGATTGAGGGCCTCAAGGTTGATGGCATATGAGAGATAAAGAAACAAACCAGTCAACGCGCATATTTTCATTTTGATAAAATGAAGAGAAGTGGGTAAAAATGGTCCCAAAATTACACCACCATAAATATTATGGTCCAAATGAACCCACATTTTAAGGTACATGGAAAGCTTGATGACGTTACTACTACTATTGCCTGAAAGAGCATTATTTTCTTTATTCAGACAAAAATTACAAATCTTCAATATTAATAAAAAAGTGTATTTTTGATTTTAAAATTTTTCATTTCAGAACAAAAAAACCTTAATTTTTGTATGATTTTGATGGGCATTTTTAGACATTTCTATTCATAACTTTTGAACGAGTCAAGATATCAAAGTGAAAATTAAGTGTGGTTTGGAGGACAGCTTACGCCTTCGTTTATAAGTAAACAGTTATTGATGTGTTTCATAACTCTTCTAATGTGAGAAAAGTCTATTGGTCTAGAAGACCAATAGACATTATTTTGTTAAATCGTTAATACTGTTTCATTAATTAGCAGAATCTTTTTCGGCTGCCCACAAAAGCAAGACCATCTGGACAACTCAGAAGACTCTAAGCTACTCGCGCCCTCAATAAGCCACTGAGCACTGGTCGAACAACAAGGTTCAGTTCCAGCGTACGGTATAACGTTACACTGACCTGGCGCCTGAAATTCACATTTCCGGAGGGTAGTACATTCTGAAGGAATAAGATAATTGTTTGCGCCATTTGTGACGATCGCTAGGACTCTCCGGTAGCAGCGTCGCGAGAGATAGTCTATCGCAAACCCTATTTTCATAAGATGTCTTCAAAGTTTTCTTGAAGGTACATCTCGCCTGTGAAATTGGTACTTTTTGGTACTTTTCAATCCAACTCAGTTCAGACTTACTCGGGAGTTTCGCAAAGCTTTGACAACTCCTCCGTATTATTTAACTCGTTTATAAACAATATTGCAAAATGTTTCACTAGCGCTAAATTTTTAATTATAACTCAAGATCTCAACGTATTTGGGAAATTTAAAACTCCGACTGACTGTATTCTACAATAGACTGAACTATTCAATCTGACAAACTGGTTAGATGCGAATCAACTAACTCTCAATTTAAATAAGTGGCCATTTAAATTTACAAGTTCTATAAGCGACCCTTTTCTACAACTTCTAATAAATCGGGTATTTATACTATCGAAGATATCCAGAGTATCAGGGATTATAGTTTTATTGTTCAAAAAAAATATGTTAAAACTCATTACAGTTAGTTTTGTGTTTTATATATGAAAGCGTAATATACTCACATGCTAAAAGCATTAATATAGCTGTGGCTGTTATATTTCCTGGTGATCTTCTCCAGCAACCAGTAACGCCAGTACAGAAAGCACAAAATATCGACAAGAATGACAGAATATAAAGTGCAATCATTGATCTTGCCATATCTAAAAATAAAGCAACACTCAATTAAAATTTAATTAATCAACACTGAATTAAAATTCCTCAACACTCAATAAAAACATAATTAAATAAAAATCTATGACTGGTAAATAATAATGGAAATACTCTTCTAATTGAGCATCTTAATATAATTTCGTGGACAAATGAACCCCATAATTCGTACATTAGAAATTAGATGTGTTGCTATCCACTACATAAAGCAGGGGTTAAATGGACGTACATAGGGAAGGGCACGGGGCCATTTTCTCTTCGTCACGAAAGCATTCTGACTAGTAAAATATTGAGCACATGGCTGTTCCCCCTCCTTTTATTTAAAACCATCTAGAAGCTGTGTACGCCCATGAAAGGTTTATTATAGTTCAATCAAGTCCAAGCCTAGTAATATCCTATAAGAAATATTATAATTTAGTGTTTTTAATAAACAAAAATAAAACGTTTATCGAGTCAAATAAAACTCAACTGAAGTCACAAACTCTTATGTTAAAGAAAATTTATTACTGCAATATTAAGAATAAATACATTTTTGTAACATGTGTAGTCTATTTCAGGTTCCATGCACTTCCTTAAAAATTTTAGAAGTGCTTAAATACCCGAAAAGAAAAATTCCATGGATTTTCCAAAATTTCATTACTCCATGGATCACCTGAATCAATCATTTTATCATTATTCCAAAAAAATTCGCATGCTGGATGTTTCTTTCAGTAGATTAAGTTGATGATGATGATTTTTAAGTAGTAGGCACTTACATGATCGCTTATTTTAGTGCTGCAAAAGGGTGCTATTACTCCGAGATCGTTGCATTTCGCTTCTAATGTCAGGCATAAGAAACGGTTTTACATTAGTTATTCCATTTGCATCACACTTAGGACAGGTTAGCCGTACTTATCCTTTTCTGGCTTTTATAAACGATGTTGTCACGTTATTTTCAGGAGACACTGTTTTTTCCCAACGTGACATTGGTAAGAGGGAATCTTTTGTATTGGGTTAACGTAGCTATCCCCTCTTACCTTTCTCCTCATTAAGTAAGTAACGGTATCCTATAGTTCAATACTTAGAAAATGGCTTTCACTTTAATACACTGCCCTGCGTTCTTCTTCTTTTTGCTTGTAGCAGCCCTCTGACCCATTTCTTGTTAGCGCTCTCTAGTATAATCTTCTGTTGTTCATACTATGCACCCTAGCCTCCGCAATCTCGTCAGTCCACCTGTATTGTTATGGCGTATTATCTATGCGTTTTCGGAATAGATGCATTACATGCTCTTCTAATGGCCGCATCAAAAACTATTACTGTTTTTGCTTTTCCATTATCCTCGTCATTTGGTTGCATGCTAGCATTGAATTGTTGCAGTATTGTTTCTGTGTTAAGCATTTTTATAACTCATCCATGCTCAGAATTTCCTTTGTTTTGCTGTTCGTTGCTCCTACCTATTGCATACTCTACGTATATGTGGTCACTTAGCATTTCTAATTCAAGTATCTTCCAGTTTATAATTCAAGTATCTCGCCGGGGACTCGGTCCGGCCCTGTTGATATACCTTTGCTAATTTCTTTGCCCGCCGTTTTTATTTCATTAGCCGGGAGTGATGGAATCTCAACTTCTGAACACTGGCCTCCAGGATTGCCAGCTGTTCCTGGCTCTCCAGCCGGAAACAATTTGTTTACTATCAATTCTGTTTCAGCTGTGTATTTTGTCGTGCGGAAATTCCCTTGGAGTTTATTTCATACAATTTTGTACCCAAAGTCCCAAGGGTCCTTATCGACTTAGCACTGTAGTTTGCTTCAGCAATTAGCCTTACACTTTAATTTATCTACCACAGAATAAAGTTGGAGTAGTTTTTATCGAGCCAGAATATGCAAAGTTATAGTCCCCCCAGTTTATCAACACTGAATAAATAAAACACTACACTTTGCCACTGGTGGGGTTACGAGACCTTTATTGATTTAATTCTACTAGATCAACTAGATTTAACTAGCTGTGATGGAATGATCTTTCCTAGGCAAAGATTTTTGAATAAAATAAATGTATAAACTCAACAAAATGTATTGATTAGGTTTTGGTAAATGGTTACCTGCCATCAAATAAAAATTTGTTCATTGAACCAAATAAATAACGTGATGCAAAAATTAATAAAATAAAATATTACTCATGTTGAAATACTACATATCTATAAATTAATCAAAATGGCGAATATGTTCCATTAAATTATTTCTCAAATAATGATCAAATAATGTTACTTACAATTTCTGTTGATCCATGACAAACTTCATTTATAATTATTTTTATATTCACGCAGTGACCTTATTTATTCATTTAGATTTATTTTAATTTATCTCGACTAGCAACTTCTTACTCTCGTTACGTCGAAATTATTCACTATGTTTCCCCTTCTTATGAAAAATTGCATTCATCTAATGTATTCCACTTTTGTGCCTTTCCTACTATGTTGCTAATTATTTTCGGCCATGATAGATGTAAATCGAATCGGATGTGATTACCTCACATATACTTATGTAATGTAACACATGTAACACATGTAGTATGTAACACATGTAACACATGTAGTATGCCTATTATAGATCTATTACCAATTAAATTGATTTAGTGAAATATACCTTGAAATAGAGCACTGTGCTATCGATTACTTATTGACCAATTAGCGGTCTCCCCAATCTAATTTGTATTGATTTACGTCATCGCTTCGTTATTGGACAACAGAAGGATTTTTTCCGAAGGCGGACGCATACATTTCTCATTTAAGTAAGATGTTTTAAATGTTCAACTACACTTTACTTCATGAATAGAAGTTTCAACTATACATGTTAAGTACCATTTGCCCTTCTTCTAACTCGTGTATCTAGCATAGAAATGCTTAGATAATAACAACCCCTTGAAAACTCTATCCGTCCTGATAGAGTTTTCCGTCCTGAATTATTCACATAACTTACAAGTAAAGCTAAAGCTAGACCGGAAGGAGGACAAATTGCCTCGTAATACACTCGCCACCGCCCGGAAAACAACAAGCAAAGTCCGAAATAGTGGTGTTATCTACACAGATTTCAGAAGGAGTTTTTGTTACGGGAGGTTTAGTGAAACTAGTAAATGGAAAAGCTCTCATTAGAATTTTGAATGTAAATGAGGAGGATCAAGTATTGAGAAATTTTCAGTCAAAAAGAGAGGATGTGGACAAAATTTGAACATGTAGAATTTGGCGAAGCGCGAAATTCATTTCATAGAGTGAAGAGGTTATTGAACATTTAGTTTCATTTCACAGTTGCATGAGTGAAAAGTGAGAAAATGTAGTAGTAGATAGTCTTAGTTGAATTAATCTTGATAGCGATGAGCTATATTTTTAAAGAACGCTATTGTACACATTCTTATGAGAGCACAATCTAGGAAAGCCAGTTTAACGAGGGATTTAGATCGTGAATCAGTTCCTAAAGTTGTTCTGGATAACTCTTTGGGAGATTAAATACACATAGTGTCGTAAAGCTCGAAAGAGATCACACGTACACTGCTTATTATAGAATATGTTGCTAGGAATTGCCTGACTTTGTGAGGTGATTGTAACCTATATTCGAATTTATGTAAACATTCCGATGTAATTGTGTGGTGTTTCAATGAGTGGCCAGTGTAAAAATAGAGCACATGAATGAATTGAACAAGATTACAAATATGGATAATGTAATTATAAATGATTGTCCATGTGAATGGGAGTTATTTGATATAAACACATGTACGCTGTTTATTAAGGATACTGTTAATACGCTTCGTTAATAGGCTGCTAATAGATCTGGCTTCGTGTGATATTTCTGATATTATGTAAACATATTCTGAATTATGTTAACAAGTTACAGTATCAGAAATTGTGATATGCAAAAATCAACTAGAAAATTCATTGATAAAATAGGTAAATAATTTGACTAAGAATAATAATATAAACATTAAAAAATGCAGTAATGAGATTCAAATTTTAATAATCCCTGATATGGAAATTATTACGGTTTCTGCTACGAAAAATCTTATACTGAATGCTTTCATATGTTACCAACAGGACCACATTGGATATCCAACGAATGTTAAAAATGTAAAGAAAAGATATTGTTGGACGAAATATGGTATTAAGGAATTTGTAAGTCAGTGTGATGCTTGTCAAAGATATAAGGCCACATATACAACCTTTACCTATTTTACCTATCACACCAAGAGCTTTTTCGTCTTTTGATAAATTTTTTTTAGATTTGGTAGATCCTTTACATAGTGGTTTTGAAGGTCATAAATATATTTTAACGTTCCAATGTGAATTAACAAAGTATGTAGTAGTAGCACCTATTATAAATAAAGAGGCTCATGCAGTTGGAGAAGCATTTGTAAGAGTTTATTTTGCGTTATGCAATTCCATCTCAAGTGGGTACGGAATTAGGGTATGAGGATATGTCACTGATTTTTGCTCAAGTATGTAATATTTTGTGGATTGAACATTTAAAAAGTACTGCGTTTCACCATCAGAGTTTGGGGGCACTAGAAGTCTCATAAAAATCTAGGACAATATTTAAGGATTCAGGCATAGTCTACTTGATTAAGTTTTTGGGCGTTTTCATATAACAACACAGTGCACACGGTTACCAAGTTCACTTCAGGAAGTAGTCAAACCACTATATAGTTTCGATCACTACCCATCAGAATTACGTTATAGGTTACAAAAAGCATGGGAGGATGCTAGGGGAAATTTACTAGATGCTAAAGATGAGGAGAAAGTTATATATGATAGGAGGGTGTACCCTATGAATGTATCGATTGGTCAAAAATTTCTAGTAAATTTCTAGTACGTAATGAAGCAGGGTCAAAATAATCTGATTTGTTCAAAGGTCCTTATGTAGTCAGAGATGTCAGAACAAAATTTAGTTTTAGAGATAAATTCTAAACGAGTTGAAGTGCACAAAAACCGTACAAATATGTACGTTTTTGGGGGTTTTTTGAAGATTTAAGGTTTGTCATAATATATAAAAAAATCGTTTCTAAAGGCAATTTTTTTTGTTTCTCTATGGGATCCTGTAGTGGAATTATTGCAATTATTCCTGTAATTCTCTGTAATATTGGTATTTAATATTAAGTTATTAGTTGTCTATAATTGATATATTTCAAGGCATCATTATTAAATATATTTTATTAGTATGTAGTTAACGACGTAGGTCGACATTCTTAGATAAGTAAATGTACGAACTAACTCAATGCCAATATTTTGAACTGACATAGACCCTTTTAATTGGGCGCGGTTTTATGATGTACATATATGTACAGTGTATGATTTAAGAAGATTATTATTGTCTATTCACAATTTCAATCATCACTAGTTTCGATATCTAAGAGTTAGATTCTCAAAAGTAACATGTAAAATTTGTATATAAAATATATTTAAGTGTTATTTATGGTAAAAGTAAAAATTATTATTTAATTATTCATTTCTAAACCCTAGTTTTTAAATTCATATATTCTCTTAAAGCGAGAATACAACAACTTAACAGCACCAGAAGCATGTCTGGATTGACGATTGAATACATCAATGCACTGTGACTGTGAAGACTAGCTGTGACTAACTCAGTTACGCTGATATGGACACCAAGGTGCAGGAACATTGTAGGAAACAAAATAATAGATAGACTAGCAAAGAAAGCAACTAGCACAAACATATCATTTCCAGTCAGAACCTTAACCAGAAAAACATCTCTTATCATTTGTAAAGAAGCAAGAATGTGTCGCAAACATCAACCCTTTGTTGTTTCATTACTGAGATCAATTGCTTTGGTATCCGCCTTGTTAACTTTTACGGAACGGGAGGATGTCTAACGTAAATTGACTAACGTACATGACGCTAAAAAATGTGACTGATGTTAACAACACGCACAATAAATTGGCATAGAGCAGCACTGTAAAAACTTCAAACATAAGGCGAGTGACGATCGTGATTTTGGACTTTCAGCACCGTGTAATATTTAAACAATTAGTTATTTTATTTTACACAAAAAAATGAAAATATCTTGCACCCTCTGGAGTCTAGAAATAATACCGCGTACCTAGATATAAGAGCTATACTGAGAATACAGATTGGACATATGTGGGCGCCGATGTCCCTGACACAATTGCGAGTAAAGAACTGAGACTGGCTGCAAGATATTTGCAGTTTCTGTTTAAAATAAATTAAATAATTATTTAAAAATTACGCGGTGCTGAAAGACTGAAATCTCGATCATGGCGCCCCTATAGTGCTTGCGATCAAGATAAACGCAAGATTTACCACCAACCACTATTGGTACACATACATGCATAAAAAATATCGAATATATTAAACAATATAAGACGTTAAAATAATTCAATTAAATAAATGTAATATATGTAACTGTGTTAAAACAAACGATTTTAGTTTTACAACAGTTATTTTATAATATTCTAGTATTAAAGAAACTCCCGTTTTTAATATTGCTTCATTAAGATTACCCATGCCATATATTCATCAACCGAAAAGCATAAAAATCAAATTCTTTGTGATTATGTATTTTGATTAACAGCTATTTTAATTAAGCTTTTAACGTACATTAAAAACATGCATGTTCAATGTATTTTATGACCATTTAAACGTTGTTTATATCACTGTTTCTCAACTAGTGGTCAAGAAAATTTTAGTGGTGCGCAAAAGATGATTCGTAATAATTCAGTACGATAAATTAAATCATCGGTTATTTTGAAGATAGCCGATTATTCGCAATTTTGTTTAATAAGAAATGTATAAAAATCAGTCAACGATTCGCTTTAAGAGTTTTACATCATCCTCTGGACAACAACCAACAATTTTAAATATATCTTGAGTTTACATTATAAATTAACAAATTAAATCATTCTATTCAGTTGTAATTTAAATCATAACTCAATACACTGACATTTACTCAATACAATTACAAACATTAATACGAAGATTTAATTTACTCAACACAAACATTTAATAAATTAGCCTCTAACGTAATCTGAGAATTTATATGACAAAGAATGATTAATTTTTGGAGTAATAGGTACGTAGTATCAACAAGGAACAATTTATAATTACAACAAACTATTTCACCCAGTATGGAACTATTTCATACATAATTATAAGGAATCATCAGCACCTTCTTCATGAGGAGCATCACTGTCGCAATATTTTAAAACACATGGCTAGTGGCTCATTAAGCCACTAGCCGGCTGTTTGTAGAAATGAAAATTCGTGTTATGAATTATTAATTTATGAATACACCCTGTATTACACTTGTTTTAGATGATATTGGAAACTGATGTTTTTAATTATTTTAAATAGTTGTTATAAGCATTACAGCAGCCTAAATGAGAAATAGGTAAAATAAGGCATCATTGAATCATTTTCAACAATCGAAATATTAAGTACATCGAAGAAAGACTTAACAATCAAGTCATTAATATCCCTATCCATGATACTCTCTAAGTTCATGCAAATGCTGCGTACGATATAATTGGATGATGAGTAAATAATGCTACTTTTTATTCTGAAGTATAACATATTTGAAGTAATATGTTCGTAATATCAACAAGGAAGAATTTATAATTACAGCAAATGTCCTAAAAAAGCGGTTAGTTCAAGATGTATGGAACCATTTCACATACATATTATTACAATAAATCATCAGCACCTTCTTCATTAGGAGCATCACTGACGCAATATTTTGAAAGACACGACTTTGCTCACTAAGCCACTAACCGGTTGTTTGTAAAAGTGAAAATTCGTCTTATTAATTTATGAATGCAGTCAGCATTAGGTACTTTTTTAAATTATACTGGAAATTGATGTTTTTAATTATTACAAATTGTTGTTATAGGTACTTATAGCACCCTAAATGAGAAGTAGGTGAAATAATGCATCATTGAACCATTTCAATAATAAAAATATTAAGTATAAGGAAGAAAGACTTAAGAATGAAGTCATTAATATCCCTATCCACAATACTCTATAGTACATGCAAACGCTACTCTCTAAAGTAAATGACATTGTAACAAAGCATGAAGTTAAATTATTAGATATCGCTCAACGTACATATAAGGGTAGGGGATTTAAATTGATCACCCATCTAATTGCATGCAGCAGGAGATGCTGTATGTATTTTCGCTGGCTTTACTGTAGCATGCACGCTACTTATGTTTAATAGGTTTGCCGTATATAGTGTGTATGACGGTTTATGCTATGTATGTATATTATATTGATATGCGACAGGTATTTGGCCTGTTCGCACGCTCCACTGATACCTGTGTAAAAACTGATCCCGATGCCACAACGGGAACAAAATAATTTGTTTGCCTCGTCGCTTCTACTGCCACCGCATAGACTGCTAAGTTCTAATGTTACTCGTAGGAATGCCGCTGAGAGACAGAGACAGAGAGAGAGATTCCCAGGTAGAGTAGTTTGTATAGGATTGTATGAGGTAGACCGTGTCTGGAAATACAATGTCGTGTGGATGCTCCACCTAAACTCGTATAACAGACCAAAATTTGAGCGAAAGCTCCCGCCTATAAATAGCGAGATTTTTGTCATAATACTTTGTCCAGGCTGAAGAGGATGATAAGTCATAAAGCCTCTTTCAAACAAACTAAGCTGCATGTATATTTACTAAATATTTACTAAATTGCATGTATATTACATATCTTTACTTCACTCCCTATCCCTCCATGCTCCTACTTTCTATACTACTAGGGTGTATACTTCTAACCTGTGCATCTTAGGATTAGTTGTAGTCATTCGGCCACAGTAACACTGGTGTACCCCACTGTGTTACGCGACTATAGTATTCCTCTCCACCCCACCACAAGACTAGTTGTAGTCACTCCGCAACAGTAACACCGGTATGCCTCAGTGTGTTACGCGTCATAGTAGATTCTTAAGATACCTACCTTTCCAGTTAGTCATATCGTATATTCAGTTTTAGCCCCACCTTCCCAAGTGTATTATTGAGCAGTTGTACATGATTTCAGCATTGTTGTTGTATTATTTTACCACCGCACATTTAAATTAAGTTACATATACCGCTTTTAATTATAATTGTACATTTGTACTGTTTTGGATAAACCGCTTATCTATATTGTTTTGTTTGTTTAACCGCCATTATTGCGTCATCAATTTAATATAACACTTATTCTTTTGTTTATTACTGATATTTAATTGAATATATATATATATATATATATATATATCTTTCTTTGGTTAAATTGTCTAAAAGACCAGTAGATGTTATTTTGTTAAATCGTAAACGGAGTAAGTTCATTAATTAGCAGTAAGTTTATTCAGCTTCCCACAAGAACAAGAACCTCTAGATTACTCAGAAGACTAGTAGGTGCCCGTGTCCTCAGTAAGCCATTGGTGACTGGAGGTTATCCGGAAAGTGGCACGGTCTTGCACCAAAACCGCCGATTTTACATACAAATACATTTATCATTATTATTTCCTTAAAGAAATTGTAAACGATGCTCCCGCATCTACAACCTATTTCTCCTAGTGGTCGTTTTTATAATTGGGAGAATAACTCTTTATAATTCTTTTCTTGTCTTTACCCTGATTGGAGAACAACTTATGCCCTCATAGAATTTCAGCGGGGAGATAATGCAATATTGTTCCTAAAGATTTCAAACAGATAAAAGAATGCTATTCATTGGTGGTAGCTCTGCACTTCTTAAAGCGTTTAACGGAGCCGGATAAGAAAAGTACCATGGTCCAGCCGACCACCAGAAGTACCTTCTTTTCAGCTAATTTCATATTATAGGACCCACTCAATCCAGCGTTGACTAGACGCATTTTGGGTTATTCTGATCGTCTCCGTGTGAGGATATACGGATAGTGCTTATACGCATAACCTAGATCTTGCTTTAATACGATACAATTCTAGAACAAAAATAAAGAAGTGCATTTTTTAAGGAAACATTTATTAAAGAACCTTATTATGGATCAATCAACGTAAAACATCACTTTGCAACATCACTTTACTTTCTTTGCAAAAATGAACCAACAATAAGTAATAGTGATCCGTGTTAAAGAAATTTACTGGGTCGCAGTGCGGTGTTAGTTTAGAAACACCGGTTTATACAGTCGTTGCGTTATTTGTTGCAAAGTACGTTTCTAAGTGTAAGGCCGAACCTAATATAAAATACTGTAATTAAATTTAGTAATAAAATTCTTTTATAGTCCCTATTGGTTTTTATAGCGTTTGAAAAAAAAACGAATATCAGTTGTAAATATTTTAAATCTATCGTTTTGGAATGGAATAAAAAATTTATGGATGGTAAATGAATTAAATTTAAACTACGCTGCTAAAACGATTTTTCTATTAGCATTGTGTTCAGTCAAATTGAACAGTGAAATATTCTTTCCAAAGAGCCCTCGTAAGTAAGGTTCTTTTATTTAGTAGAAGTTATGCATAGTAAATTACATGTTTTTATAGGTTAATTGTTTTGTACGAAAACAATCGCAAAAAACTCTAGGTCACGTTCAAATTATAAACAAAATATTTTACAAATTAGCAAGGTAAAAAACTCATTGAACTATATCATAAATTGTTTACGTTCTACATACGTTTTATAATGTGCATTTAATTGATTTCAGAATATATTTGGTATACGTATGATACAAATCCAGATGTTAAACGAATGTTTTGTGGCAGACTCCCACGCGCGACGGTGCTAATGGGGAGTCCTTAGCGACTATCACAGGTAGCGCATACAAATATCTTATTAATTGCAGAATATAACAGCCTTCGAAAACACGAAACCTCGGGCGCCAGGTCAGTTTAACTTGAGACCGCACGTTGGAACCGTGATACTAGAACCGTGATGAGCACTGATGTTACTGTTGCTGAGTGACTACCATTAACAGTATTGCGCACTGCCTAGCAGTATACACTCTAGTAGTATAGGAAATAGGGGAATGGAAGGGTAGTCAGAGAAACAAATCTATTCATAATATTTACCAAACAGTATATGGCTTAGAAAATCGCTCAGCCAATGTGTTACTATCTCGGCGACTGTCGCTTCGCTCATTGTCTCGGCTTAGCTGCCTTGGCTGGTACTCTACTCATGCTAGCTGCTGCTGTTAGGAGACTTGTCTTTAAGTTCGCAAAATTGGAACTAAATTATTATGCCAAAAATCTCGCTATTTAGACAGGAGTCTTCGCAGAACTTTGACTCTGTTATACGGGTCGCATGGAGTTAACCACACGACATTTATTACGTGGCACGATCTCTTCACACAACACTATGTAAATCTCAGTATTATCCCTACCCTACGTGACGACGTAACACATACCCTACCTGACGACGTAACACATAATTCCATCCTTAGCGGCATTCCCACGGGTTAAAATACAACGCAGCAGTCATAGCAGAGAGCAGCAATAGCAGCGAGAAGTAATAACGCGGTATATTATAGCATGCCAGTGAATGGCGCCAGCCAACTTATCAAAACTTCCACACACACGCACCTAGCGTGCATAATTCGTGTATTCAATAAATGCACTAAGATCATTAGTTTAGGGTTCCCAAATTCTATTTATCTAATCGATTTAATTTATTTATTATGAAGAACTATGAAATATAATGGATTTAATCTATGTCTCGTAACATGCTTTGTTACAGTTTAGTTTTCAAACTGTTTAAACTTAATTTACAACATACAAAACATGTGTCTTTTTCTATTGTTAAAGTACTCACGTTATTCTAGTTGTTAATCTAGAATAACCCGACCTTTTATATACTAAAAGTTAGAAATTTTATTATATGCTACATAAAACTAACGCATATCATGTTATTGAATGACATTTATGCGATGACAAAAGCGTAAAAAACGAGCCACTCGTAAAGAAATACAAATTTAAAAGGCGTTCTATAATAAATTATCTTAAAGAAAGCATAGCTCCCCTAACAAGGTTGATGGATAGCTTCCCGTTTTCACAATTAGAAAAATCATAAAATTCTCTGCACGATTTTATATCAACCATTTTTTTCAAAAGAAACCATTTTGAAAAAGAATTGTTAAAAAAATCCAAAACTCATTTGATTATGAAATTGCCTAAAATTAATATTCACTTGAAGAAAAAGTCAAGAGTCAAATTTTGACAAATGTATAGATTTTCCAAAATAAATTAAAATTCTGCGTCATGAGAATTGCATGCAAAAAAGGGTAAAAATGGAAACCAGAAAGTGGCAAAAAATGGGACCTAGTTCAATTGAGCGAGCGCCTCAAAATTGATCTTTAAATGATAGATGTATTTGTTGATTTTGGTTAATAAAGATGAAGTTGTTTTTTTTATATTCATTTAGCCACTACGGTGTTAGTTTGTCGTGCAATTTTCCCTCAAGTTTGACTAGAGCAAACGCGGTGTCATTCTTTTGTATTCTTTTCAATATTTATTTATTTAAAATGAATTAATTATTCCTTTAAAATATTTTTGAAACAATATTTTATTGTTAAGGTATTGAGTATATTAAGCTCGCCTTACGTAATATATTGAAAGTGATAATTACAACGATTCAAAAATTTAAAACTAAATCAAACTAATTAATGTTCTTTTAACAATTTCTGTTTAACTACGTTTATCAAATTTAAAATTGACGAATTATAAAACAACAGAATATTAACCTTTTTGAGTTAGTCAGCTATTAGAACATAAATATTGTAGAATCCTTTAAATATGGTTAAAAGTTAGCTGTCATAAAATATTGTCGTAAATTATTGTGCCCGGGGTCTCCAGAATATATGTCACGTTTATTTTTTCCATCACAATATATTGGGGTGGGTTTATTACTGGATAAATAAATTTCACTTCTACTGATTTAACCCACTCGAATATATAAAGGGATCGAAAAAATGTAAGTGAATAATTTATTTCTCAAATATAATTAATTACGTAATTCAGAGTTAAATCTGGCCAACTTAACAAATTAAATAATAAAACTCAATATTATTTTTATTTAATATATTCATGAAAGTAACTATTAGCACGCGATAAATTTTAATAACAATTTTTACGTAATTAAAATAATTACCAAGAAACATTAAGCAATTCATTAGTTAATAAGTTTTATGGCTAAAACTTATTAGCTAATAAGTTTTAATCATAAGTGACAAGAATAAAACAGAAATGAATTTGCTTGAGATTTAGAAATTACAGACTTTTAACTTACATGTGAGTTGCAGACAATGAAAAACATGTTGAAAGCTACCTTCCAACAATTGTCCGGTACCTGCTAAAAGTTCTCCTTCCAATATTTTGTCTTAAACACTTTTGCCCTCGAAAAGCAGGTCAGCTGGCGTTCCCCATGCTTAACCCTATTTGCCATGCGCTAAATCTCGCCTTCTATGGAGCGGCTTCTTAACATCTTACGCTGCTGCGTATCACTTTCTATTTCCTACCCGCTATCAACAAGTTGTTTGGGTTCGTCTTGAAAAACGGGTTCGTTTTGAAAAATGGACCCACACAACTCCCAATGAAGTTTGTATTTCTGAAGATGGCCCGAAAGATTTCAAACTATAGTCACAATTTAACAATTGAAGTATACGTGGTAAAGCACGAAGTAAAAAATACACTTCCAATTAATATCTTATAATAGTTTTATTCCTTTCTACTTTCTTTTACATTTCATATTTATTGATAAAATAGTACAACACATGGATATAGTCTTAAGAGCAATGGTGCAGATTCCGCCATTAAAATTATGAAATATTTCCCCTTATTTGCTCCCACTATTGTTTATAGATATGCTGACTGATTTAATCGCGATGTGTGCTGCGTACGAATATCATATACATGCTTTCATGTGTCATTAGCAAGATAATATTATATAAATAGGATATACGACAGGACTACATTCAGCTCTGAATGTATCAATGACATCTTACTCTTCTTCTTCTAGCCGTTTTCTATCCTTTGGATATAGGCCTCTATCATATTTTTCCAGTTTTCCCTGTTCTGTGCCACTTGGTACCAGTTTAGTCCGGCTGTTTTTTTGATGTCATCATGT